>JAUMHL010000021.1:18819401-18836052 GCA_032362345.1 Sandelia bainsii | reverse complement strand
CTCCTTCGCGTGGAGAGGAGTCAGTTGAGGTGGTTTGGGCATCTGGTCAGGATGCCACCCGGACGCCTCCCTCGGGAAAAGGCCCCGGGGCAGGCCCAGGACACGCTGGAGGGATTATATTTCCCAGCTGGCTTGGCAACGCCTCGGGGTCCCCCCAGAGGAGCTGGAAGAGGTAGCTGGGGAGAGGGAGGTCAGGGCTTCCCTGCTTAGGCTGCTGCCCCCGCGACCCGACCCTGGATAAGCGGTTGGTAATGGATGGATGGATGGATGGATGGATAAAATTAGTTTTGTTCAGTCCTCTTGCGCCTCATAAAAACAGTAATAATAATCAAGTTTTCTTTACCTTGTGAACAACTAAAAAGAAACTGTTAAAATTGATTTATTCATATACAAAAACAGATACTGATTGACATTAATTTACAAAAATCAACAACAAATAAGAACAAAATGCAAAACTTGTGGACATAAACACACAAATTATTGTCACCTCCTTTTGTTTTGTTCTCACAACTACTGATGACATTAATCTAGAGCTGTGCAAAAATAACTGAGGTAAAAAATATGAAAATATATTTGTTCTTTTATTCAGGTGAAAAAATACAAAGGTAAAATATAGGATCACACTATTAGTAATATTCCACATTTAGAAAATCTAAAGGAGATCAGATCCGTGCTAATGGTTTTGATCCATTTGAAGCAGGTTTGTTATGATGCAAATGTTAACATAATTTCAAATATAATAACTATTATTACTTTATGTGGTTCACTTAATCAAGAGCAGTATTGGACATTGCTTTGGAGAAAAGCTTCAGGCAAATATAAACACTCTAGACACCATAAAGCGATGCAGTATTTTAGGCCACCTTTGTGTCAGGTGGCCTTAAATTAACATTTTCAGTGAAATGAAAAGTGTGAGAGTGAGGGCAAAACACTCAGTTGCTTAATCATTCTGAACAGGAAAGTCTGGCACCAACAAAACACACGAAACTGGAGCAGTTCTTTGCAGTGGATCTGTGTTTTAACACTCATAAACATGGTTCCAGTGCGCTGCTTGTACAACACGCTTGTACCTGCTTGTAGATGTGGAATGTCAGTGAAACCCATCTTTGAAAAACTCCATTATGGATGAACCTTTGCAACCATGAACAATTCACAGGCAGTTTATTTTACCACACATTCTTATTAAAAGAAAGTCCATGAGGAAGTCCTGATCAAATCTTTTCCACATAGTTACCAGGAAAGAGACCTTCCCTTCCTCGAATCCTGCCTGTCCACCAGCCTGATGGATCTGCAGAGGAAAGCAGCA
This sequence comes from Sandelia bainsii, assembly GCA_032362345.1. Taxonomy (NCBI): domain Eukaryota; kingdom Metazoa; phylum Chordata; class Actinopteri; order Anabantiformes; family Anabantidae; genus Sandelia; species Sandelia bainsii. The sequence continues at coordinate 18,834,746 of JAUMHL010000021.1, read as the reverse complement.
GAGAGACACATTAACCACCATCAAATCTACATCATGACAAACATCAAACATCAGTGGAAATAACATTACAGCCTCCCGATTATTTCTGTTTACATTACTATTACATTCCATTTTCTTTCTATTCATCCACACACCTTCACTGACAAGGTCAAACACATCATTGACCTCAAAGCTAATCTCATCCGTGTCCTGTCCGACGTATTGATATAACGCCCGGCAGCGAGGTCCCTGGGGTCGGGGCTGCGGTTTTGGAGCAGGAGGAGGTCGATGACTGATGCTCCTTCTCCTCTGCTTCCTGTGACAAAGAGACAAACCAACAAAGAATGAAAAGAGCTGGAGATGACTGGAAAAGTTTTGTTAAGACTGACTGGTCGCCACAGGAAAACAGAGACCTAAAAAAAACATTTGAGATCCTTTAATTTATAAAAGTAACTACTGACTCTATAAATGCCCATCTAGGTGCTGCTTTGTTTCATACAGTATGTCAGAAAATGCCCAAAAGTAAGAGTTGATAGCTTTGTATCAAAACATTTTAACAAACTGACTGTACTGACTCCTATTATAAAAATAGAAAACATTTAAAATACACAAAATGCCCTTCCTCAAACACTGACCCAATCACTAGGATGTTCTCAATCATCACGATGTCATACGCATTATTCATTTTGTTAAATGTTATAAATGTCTAAATACATTTTTTTCTCTAATGGCTCTGATGTACAAACCTTTCCTCTGAGTTATACATACCAGACCAATTATGAGCCATGAATACAAAAAAATTTAGAAATGTAGATTTTATGGTGGTTACAAAAGAATTTAGGATTATAAAAATCCCAGTGACTGGTGTTTATCCTTTCTTTTTGTAACAATCATGTAATTTATGTTTGTAATGTATTACTAAAGCCAATGGGTTTCTGACTTTCTAATAAGTAATTAGTTCTGCAGTTCTAAATGTTAATAAATAATAATAGTTAATAGTTAATAAATAGATTTTGGTCCATATCCACTGCAGCTCCTTTCTAGAAGTGGACCATCCAGTTTTTTTTTGTTTTTTTACAGCTGGCTTCTGATCTATAAAGGAGACTTATTAGTTATTAACAAAGATGTTGGTTACAGTTTAGAAACCCTTAAAAACTGGTGATTTTTTATCAGAGAATGATTTAAACGGTTTATTAATTGTTTTTCATTTTTTGAGCACGTGTTTAAAAATAAACAGTTTTGTATTTCTTTTCTTGACAGTCATTTGATTGCCCTTGAGTTTATATAAGGCGCTATATAAATGCAAATTATTATTATTATTATTATTATTATTATTGGGCCCAGTGAGTGTTGAGCCTTGTCTCAATAGGCCCTGCCCTGACAACTCCTCAAGACTGTAGTGACTAATCAGCCTCACCCACTCATGCAGTGATGGTCCCTCCCTACTTTATGCAGTGATTTCTCTTACCCTGACATGCCCTGGTCAGGCACGTTGAGAAAGTCCATGTTCCCTTGGTTGTACTGGTTGTGGGCTGGAGCTCTGGGAACCTTTTGTGAACCCAGTTTGGGCAAGGCTGTGCTAGGTGGTCGGCCTTGTTTTTGTGGAGAGGAATATGGCATTTCTGATGGGTGGTTGTGAGGGGCTCTGGAAAACTTGGCTCCTCCATTCTGGTGCGCTGAGGAGAGAAAACAAGACAATAAGGTTTTCAAATGACAAAAAAGCTTTGTTTTGGTGTAATTATCCATTTTGAATGTTAAACTTTTTGGCAGGTGTTCAGCATGACTTTTGTAGGACAACCTGCTGATTTACTTAATTCCTAAGTACTAGTAGATGGTGTCTGTAACATTTACGTTTAGAGCATGGATAGGACTGGGGACATCGACGGTTTGTGCTCTTAATCCATGAGAAACATATTTATCACTTTGCATCTGTTTCTAAGCTCTTTTAAACAAGAAATATTAACACTCATTTCAGACAGAGGATCTGTACTGGCTCGCCCTGTTCAGTAATCCATCCATGACGCTGATACACTGTAAATAACAATAAAAACAAAAGCCTTACCTCTGCTGGCTACATGGTTTCTCCCTCCGCCATGAGACTGTGGAGCACTCTTCCTTGTTGGTTCTGAGAACATTTAAAATAATCTATTCAATACTTTGCTTCAATAATTTTTCTTATGCCCTACATTTTCTATAAAGTTTGCCTTGTCGGTCTTTGTTTATTAAGTCTATACTGTGTCATCATATTTATTTTTACTTACTAGAAGATTTGGGTAGACCGTCCCCTACTGTGATGATGAGGGTCTTCCCTCCAGGTTTAAGCTGGGTCAGGTCTCCTTGCCCCCTCTGGAACACCACCACTCTGGTGCCACCTCCACCCCAGCCCTCCTTCTTCACTCTAAACTCTAATCTGAGTCAGAAAAAAGTGTGTTAGTGATTTGTGTGGGGGGGAGTTTCTATGCACATATAATGTAGGTGTGTTTACCTGTCATTGAAGCAGATGGACAGTTTTTTCTTAGTTATGTCCTCGTAGCGTTTACAGAGCATGCTGAGAAATTCTGTCTTAAAGTTGGACTCCAGCAGACTGTCGTACTGGGCCTCATGCAGGATGAAGAAATCATCCTGTCTTGTACTGAAGAAAATAAACACGTATGAGCTTCTGAGGCAAGACTGATTAAATAGTTGAAATTATTCTGTGAAAATTGCACTATGTATGCCTGCTGCTGAAAAGAGGCTTTTTGGTTCAAATAATACCATTAATGGTTTACTGGGACAATTTAATAGTACAGAGCAGTTGTTAATGTTATTAGTACCACCTCAACGTTTCCTAAAATGACAAGCCAAAATATGTCCTATTAAAAAAGCCTGTTTGCAGTCAAACAACTGAAACACTTTCAGTGTTTTAGCGTGAGTGAGTATAGTATATAGTATAAAGTATATAGTGGTAAAGGCTGAAATCAAAGGTTAAAAAGGAAATGTAGTTGTCCCTCAAGTTGAAGGACTTAAAGAAGTTGAAAAGGCAGTTAAAGGATAGGTTCACTATTTTTTAAGCAAAGTCATAAAGCAAAATGAACACAACAGCATTTTCCTGCTGTAATAATTTTCATTCTGGTCATTAAAACATTATTTCTTTAGACAAATCAAGTGAGTATGTTCCCAAATTACAATATTTTTAGTTAAACATTATTTGGTTTGTCACTAAAAAGGTTCCTTCTGTTATGGAAGGACAGTAACAAAATGTAGTACTAAAAATGTACTAAATTAGGATAAAATGCACTTGATCAGCTCAGTTTAATATTACATTCACATAATCCTTAGGATACATTTTTGCTGTGTATTTTGTAACATCTCACTTACACTGAAAGCAACATTGTTAAGATTAGAAATGGATCCTAATGGTACCTGACTACTGTTTTTTACTACTGAAACATTTTGTCATTGACTGGTTCTTCTCTGGAGTGGCAGACTATATATGCAAGCCTAATACTCAAATAAAAGTGCAAGTACTTGCCTAAAAAGTACTCCACTAAAAGTAGAAGTGCCATTTCATATAGTTTACTCAAGCTGAAGTAAAGTACATGGTCTAAAATGTACTTTAAGGACAACAGAACAAGTACTTACTGATTATTTAGTGTCCTTGGTGTTGTTATTGTTATTATTTTAAACACTGTTGAAATTGATGCTGTCGACATGAATTTTCAAGTCTGGTCTAGATTTATTTCACATATCCCCCATGCTTCTGCTAATCTAAAATGTTCAGGCCTTGTTCAGTTTAAATAATGTACAGCGTAGTAGCAATGAAAAAAAGCACATGTCGGGGCATCATTGAACAAACATCACATCATTGAAACTAATCCTATGTTTTAGTGAAGTCTCATTTCAGTAGAATAGAATTTTTTAAGCTTATCCCCATGGAGGTCTTCACAGTGAGTCATGGTGTGCATATTTATTTAGGACAGGTTTTACCCATGTCCTTGCTGACACAACCCTCCTAGGTTTTTACCTCCCTTGGGACCAGCACCCAGAGTGCACTGGCTTGTGCAACATCAGTGGCTGGGTTTGTTTTTGCACAGGGTGACCACTTTACCAACTGATCCACTGCTGCCCTATTTCAGTATTCTCATTTTAGAAGAGTAGAATGATTTATTATATTTATTCTTGCTGCAACAGCAGCTTCTCACACAGTGGTTAGTGATGTCAAAGCAGCATGCTAGTTCTTGTATTTTACACCACAGCGTCAACCACAAATGTTTAGTAGTGTATGCTTCGTAAACTAGAGACCTACCTGAGAGAGACACCGCTGATGCTGACAAACTCCATTTTTCGTTTCAGTACCTCCTTTATCTGTCCTTTCTCAGGTCCTTTTTTCACCTTCTCCCGACCAATTAGATAGATACCCTTGGGGGTCAAGATCAGATCTCTCTTGATAGGCTAGGTGGTGAGAAAAAAAAGAAGTGGGAGTTGTGGACAACGTTAGAAAGGAGAAGAAGAGTGGGTGTCTCAGATCCGCAAAGCTCAATCTTACTCATTACAGCTTTAAAGAGGAAAGGTTCAAAATGAACTTGTCATCTCTACCATCACGTACATTCTTGTTTCAAAAAACTTAACTCTTTATGGTACAAGTATAATAGCACAGTGCTTCCTAAAGCTTTACCTTGAACCTGCGGTCAAACTTGGTAACTGAATCAGCAAAGTCGACACGCTCCCTCTTGGCAAGAAACTGACGCAGCTCAGGCCTCTGCTCCAAACCGAGGTAGTCGCCAACAAAGTTCCTGTTGATGCTGTTCTTCCTACGCTCCTTGGAGTTGTACAGTATGTCTGAGGCTGAGTGACACAAGCATGGACATACGATTAGAATTGTGACTTGAAATGTGTATTAGGTAGGAACGGTATGGAGACACTTTGTCCTCACTCACCTTCCTCTCTCATCTGTTCATACTTCCTCCTGGCAATGTATCTTCTCCAGGCTTTCTGAATGATCCTAGCGAAAGTGTCAAACTTCCTTTCCCTCATCTCCTCAAGTAGAAACAGCTGAGGAGCATACAGCATGTGGAAGGAATTCACATGAATCACATGTATACAGTATATACTGCATATAGTAGTATAGTCTCAGTCGACAGAAATGTATCAGCACATAACTTAAACTACTTTAAATTACTATACCATTAAGAGGATGTTTTCGTATTACTTAAAGCTGCAGTATGGACACTTGGGGGCAGCAGAATCAAGTTAACACACATGAAGAGTTGTTGAGTAGCTATATCACACTTGTAAGCAAACGTTTGCCTATGTACACATGCGGCATTTACAGAGCAGCATTAGATTTAATTTAGGGTCATGTTTGTGTCCATGCAGTCAATGCAAGTCCAATACTTATTATGCTTTATTATGTTTACCGGCTAACTGCTGTCTGCTGTTTGATGCAGTGGGGGGAGTGTACAGTAACTTTTTAGAGCTTTTTTGACTGCCGTGGCTAAAAATAGGGAAGTTGGGGGCTGAACAGCTAGACAGTGTGCCGAAACTCACTGTAGAGATTCACAGAACAAAGAAGCTGCAGATTTGAGTGATAATTTTCTATAATTTATTACCATAAGCCATATACCATATACCCTTTCACATTGCCACTCGTAATTTATGCATAAAATCATGTACCAAGCACTCATTATAAGAAAAATAGCCCCTATCAATGCTAGATTGTTGTGTATTTTATGATTAGATCATTATTGCTCATGTATTCATGCCACAGTTTTTGAGGTGGAGCTGAACTACACTCACAACACTCTTGAGTTTTGTCAGTTAGTTGTGCTATGTTTCCATTGTAAAGTTGTTCAAATATGTACAATATTTCCCTCTGAATAAAATATATCAATAGTTTGTTACCGATTCAGGGTTCTTGACAAAAACTTTGGTGCGTCCCATCTGATACTGGTCGTTATCCATATTGACAGAACGGAGGAGGTGAAGGACCCCTTGCTGCTCTGGACCCCTCCAGTGTGGCCACGTCTCTGCTGTCAGAATGGCATACCTGGATCGTGCACACATAGAGACACACATCAAAGAGAGAGGCTTGAAACAGAGAAACAAATACAACCTTTCAGATAAACGTGCAAGATTAATCTCACCTCATTAGAAACTTATTGAAGACTCTGCGGTATGCAAATCCAGCTCTTCTTACTCGTATGTTTTCCCGCAGTCCTAGGTATTCAACCTGATGCCTAACCCTAAAAACATGGAATTCCACCATTCATTAACATGTGTTTACAGTATGTGTGAATATTGATGTGTCACAGTAAGGATGCTGACCTGCTCTCCTCCCAGTCTTTAGGTCTTTTTGTCTCATTGGGCTTGATGCAGCGGATATAGTGAGGAGTGCACTTCATCAGGGTGTTCACCAGATCATTAGCTTGTTTCTGTTGGAAATATCAAAGTGTTATAATCCAAAAACACCTTTCTCTCTTTTGTGGTATGTAGTAGAATCAGCTCTCACCTTTATCTTGGAGCTGGCTGTGGTCGGCCTGCCTTTTTTATCTGTGTTGAGGTTTTCAGGGAACAAGCTACGGATGAAGTTACTAAAGAGACAAATTCCGAAGAAATGGTTTTCACTACATTTCTGTACTAAGTAAACTGTAAGTTTAAACACCAGGCAAATGTAGGAGACTTACTAGTCACTGCTTTGCATGAGCTCAATGAGGTCAGGGAAAAGCACATCTCGGTTTCTCTCACAGAAGCCATTGATATCATATGAAACCTGAAACAACACCGGCAAAATTAAGAATTACAGGCACCAACACTATGTCAAAATGAGTAAAATACATATATGGTATTCAAAGGGTAGCATTTCTACTACAGGCTTGACTGATTTCAGGTTCCTACTTTGCCAGCGTAGTGATGTATGACAAAGCCAGAGTTCCAGCTGTTGAAATGTTCATGCGTTCCCACAGCGGCCTGCAGTTTCTGCAGCAGAGTGCCGTCCGCACCCTCTCCTTTGGCATGCATAGTGGCACACACATCATCCAGCACGCTCATTACACCAGGAGGGTTCTGCAAGGAGAAGATAACCAGTAAAACATCACCCCGTGTAAGTGATGCTACTCTGCTACTGTGAAAACATGACCTCCTGCCCGAAGTGTTCCTTTTTCCTTGTCACTGCTTTCAGAAACATTGACTTTGTTTGTTTAAGTACCCAACAAGCTAAATTCAAGTGAAGCACAACTGTTTCCTCTTATGAATCATTGCAGTCTGGTCTATTTCAAACCTGTATTTAGTTTTGGGTTTCCTGATTTGGGTGACACAGTTATGAGCTTACCACTTTATTTTCAATGAGGTCACAAACAACTTTGTTGTTGAAGTACTGGATGGGTGTCCACTTGATGCCCTCCTGAACATACTCTTCCTGGAAGAAAAGAGAAAAGAAGAAAGTCAAATCTTATTCAAACACGTTTTAAGACAGTGGTTTTGAAATATTCACAATTATTTTCACATCAACTTAAACAAGACATTCACTCTTTGCTTCTAACAAACAGAGTCAAAGTTATTGTGCATAGTACTGAGATTTGGAGACAAGAAAGACAATTTAAGAGATGTGGCATATTTATAAAAGCAATAAATACAGTGTGAGCTACCTGCTCAGCCTTTAGAGTGAGTTCAATAAAGATCTGTTGCAGTTTCTCATTGACAAAGTTGATGCAGAACTGCTCAAAGCCATTTCTCTGCAGAGGAAAATAAAATCCAGTCAATGTCAGATGATCGTCACAGTAAAACAAACACTGCAGTGAGCACCATCTGTGAAGCTAACATCTGTTATTTTAGTGGCTACCTATATATATAATGTACCTGTAAGTTGTAAGAGGACTAACCTGGAATATCTCAAAGCCATAAATGTCAAGGACTCCGATACTGAATTCTTCATATGGTTTTTGGATGGCTTTATTTATGGCCTTGAGAAGGTAGAGAGAGCGAGAACAGAAGAAAAATATAAAATTCAAATGAATTTGTCTCAATTTGTCTAGGTATCAGATATGAACAAAGTTTTAACTCACTTTAAGGAAGTTTTATTCAATCTGGTTTTGTTGCTACTGCATTATAAAGTCTGCCTACCTCCACCAGGTAGTCAAAGAGCCGTGCATAGAGCGCTTTGGCCAGGGCATCTCGTGTGTAGGTGGCTTGCTCCTGGTTCAGGGTCACGTCAATGGTCTCAGACTTCCCTCCCCACTTTGAATCCATCTTCCTGCTGGTCAGCTTCTCCTGTAGACGGTTGGGGTCGATGCCCAGCAGATAGGCAGGGAAGGCAAGTACTGGAGTAAAGACAGGCGATGTTATGTTTCAATTGAACAACCAATATATAACTATGCAAGAAAGTTAATATAAAAATTCGGATATATTTGTCTGCCAGATTGAAAACGAACACAGTGCCTGACAATGTCTCCTTGCACCGTAAATATGGAGTGAGGAGTTTTTAAAATAGCATACATGTACTTATTCTTGGCAATGACTGTGGGATAGTGCAATTGCCACCTTAGATATAGGCACAAATTATCTGTTGAGCAGGGACTCATTCAGAAGCAACCACAGGAGATGATAAACAAGGTGGTGCTGATGTACAGTGATTCTCAGAATTAGAAGAGTGTCTGTCATGGGACTGTTTGTGTCATGGTGTGATGTACTTTACCTATGTCTCTTGAGAGATGACCATATATAGATAATGGGTGCATGTGTATGAGCATGTATCTGGGTGTGAGAAGGTGTATCAAGGTGTGTGTGTGTGCACACGCTTTACTCACAGTCTGTGCTCTCCACCTGCCCATAGTTTCCTGCCTCAATGAAGCTGATGTTTCCCAGGTGGAGGATACCTGTGACGATCTGCAGCACCTGAGTCTGGATGTCACTTGGGATCCCGATCACCTGCATGGCTTCCTGCAGAACACAACATAAAAGCAGACAGTGAGTGCAATGAAGAGGTGATGATCCCTTCTAAACCTCTCACATTAATTTGAATAATCACTAGAGTCTAAACTCGGTTAAACTATCTAGCAATTCACAAGAAAAAAGCAAAGATTAGAGACAATTTGGAAAAAATCACAGAAATGTGTGCAGCAAAACAATATTTTTTCTTTTCTTTTTCCATTAATCATTCAACAACTGCTCTAATGTATCTTGCGACATCTCAGACGGTTACCTGACCACCATACTGGGGCCACAGATGTAACTCATAGAGGGAGCTGACAGGGGCCCAGCAGCTACTAGCAATAGCAGGTTAATGTAGCCCTGTATTCATTCTCATTGTGTTGCAAAAAAAACATATTACACTGTATATAAAAATGTGTATTGTATAGTCACTGTAGATTTTCTCCAGCATACACATTTACCATAGTCTCTTGGTAGTCTTTGCTGTCATTGGTCCCATCCACCTTGTAGGTCCCAGACTGGTTGAGGTAGTAGTAGTAGTCTGGGGTCATGATACCCAGGGCCTCCTTCTGCTGAGCGTTGGCACCTTCTATCAGCTGTAAAACATCAATGTGGTTAGAGTAGAAGTTAAACATGAACCTCAAAGCAGTGAGCAAAAAAATGTGCCATCGGCAGTGTTTTTGTATGTAACGTGTATGTATGTATGTTTGTATGTCTTCTGGTTTATCTGATCTGTGACTGTCTCAGACCTCCGACCTGGTAGTAAATGTGGAAGTTCCTCTCGTTCTCGTTCTGGCTCACCACCCTCGACTTCTCGAGCAGGAAGTTTGATATTTTGCCACCGTCTGGTTCGCCTCCTCTGCTGAACTGAATCTCAAAGTATTTCCCCTGGTAAATGCAAAAGCAGAATCAATAATCTGAGGTGACAAACAGGCTGTCAGGTGTTAAATCTGCCAAATCTAATAAAGTCAGCAGGTGCAAAGAACAAAGGCAACCTCATTGTGTACTCATCCTGACACAAGCTTTAATAAACAATGCAAAACAAGTGAATAAATATGTGTACAACATAAACCTTTGTTTCATAAAGCAGGATCAACTTGCTTGATTCTGCAGCAGATGTTCAGATATGAAACTCTGACTTCCATGTGCGCTACATGGGCAGGAAACATTTAGGAAACCATCAGCATACAGCGACCTACACTGACCCATGCACAAGAGCTCTTGTAGAGCATTATGGTGACAGGAAACTTTACATGTTGATATCTTGCAATAGGTCTGCATACATGCAGATTGATGTGGTGTATAGGTGTGAATTAGAGCATCAAGAGCCCACTGATTAGATTAGATTAGATTCAACTTTATTGTCATTACACATGTACAAGTACAAGGCAACGAAATGCAGTATGTATGTGGTATGTATACCTACATACCACACTGATGAGAGACAACTCGGGATGAAATGAAACATCTTTTTGTGAGAATCAAACACTTGTGAACAGCGGGAGCTAATTGTGGTGTAAATGTTTTATATGCTCTTAAATCCTTCTTATTTATAATCTCTGGACATGTGACTAGTAAGTATTGTCTTGTTCCTGTATAATCACATTTAAATTGTTAATCTCCATTTAGTTTAATAATCAATTTTTTAGTTAGGCCTAAGTAAATATTGAAGTAACAATAGTAAATGGCTACAGACATGCTGGTGGCTCTGTGAAGTTGCGCTTTGAGCTAAATGCTAATGTTAATCTGCTGATATTTGGCGGGTATATTTATTATATTCACCATGTTAGTCAATTAGCATATTAGCATGCTAAAATGAGCTAATTAGCCCAAAACACACATACAAAAAAGTGAGGTTAATGATATTGCCATTAATTTTGCATGTATTATGCTGAACCAATGTATTGGAAAAACTGAGGTTTTGATACGATGACTCAATGCAGCGTAAAGGGATCACCAAAGTCATTAGGATTCATCATCTGGGAGTCACGAATATCTGAATAAAAACTGATGCTTTGCATTTGATACTGAATGTTTCAGTCTGGACCAAAATGGTGGATCAGATGATATTGCTTTTACTTCAGTCATGCTTAAAAACATTATAACAATAACAAATAACTAAAAAGTACTATACATTTATGCCAAAATCTGCTCCAGTCACTCCTTAAACTTCATATCCAGCATCAGTAGCATGTGTTTAAATAAGGATTTTACTCACAAAACGACTAGAGTTATTGTTGCGGACGGTCTTGGCATTACCAAAGGCTTCCAGCAGAGGATTTGACTGGAGGATGATGTCTTTTACATGCTGAAACACACACACATTGTCAGACACAGCAAAAATACCTACATACCACACTGCAGGGAGTTTAAAGATGTCTTAAAATAATGAGATAAGTTGCCCGCTTTGCTTGCTGTCTCTACCTGCACTTTTGATCCTCCTCCAGATACTTTGGAAATGTAGCCCATAATGTATTTGGCAGCCACTGTCTTTCCTGCACCACTTTCACCACTACCACAGGAGGACACAACACACCACAGGGGCAACGCATTATTACACAAACTTCAGCAGTATGTACAGTAAAAGATGTAAGACATGTGATGTAAGACACAGTATGAAAACACAGGAAAGAAAAACAGGTCTGTTGTGATCACCTAATGATGACACACTGATTCTCTCCGTCAATCATCATGTTTCTGTACATGTTATCAGTTAAGGCATAGATATGAGGTGGATTCTCATATTGTGCCTGCAGAGAGAATTAAAGACAAAGAGTGGTTAGTTCAAGCTGGTGGAGTATACCACTACACTGTACCACAAATGAACAGGAATTGGTGAAGAAAAGCTGAAGAATTTTACTTACAGCTCCTTGATAAAGTTCGATTTCTCTGTCAGTGAAATAGGGCATCTGTTTGAATGGGTTTACTGATATCAACACAGATCCGATATAAGTCTGAGCAGGGTAGTTAAGGAACAAAATGAAAAATAACCTTGTCAATCACCTCTTAAAATTGATACACTTCTTCTAAATCCCTACTAATACTGGCTTTTTGAGGGACAACACAAATATCTGTATTAAATCTGCTTTAATTTGACCTGATGTTAGTGCTATTCCTCAACACATTTCATCCTGAGGGGAACGTGAACGTCTACTAAATTTCATGACTTTCCTTTCCTTTCACTCAAGGCCATAGACGTGAACCACATCCACATCTTCTAACTTTGTATTTCTGTATTACATTTCATGAATGTGGGTTAAGATATTTAAATCTGACTTCGCATTTCAAACTATTTTTGGTGTCGGCCAGTCTGGAGTGTGGGTAGTGGGGGAAATGCTGATTATACCCTGACCTCAGGATTTCCTAATAAGCTTACTATTACGGGCTTTAAACAATTTAGATGATGTATTTCCTTATTCTGCTGAAAGAATTACCTAAAAAGTCAAAGCATGCTCTGTCAGCAGAAGAGTAAAACTAACCACACAGATCCTTCACTTAAAGTTAACTGTTGACTCCTTTACAGAGTACAACAAAACTACGTACACCCCTGATCAATATAATTTATTCTTCAGAAACTTCAAATCCAGTCTATTTCGTGCAACTTCTGTAAATAATATTTACACTATATCAATACGCACATTGAAGAACTGAACTGCCAGTATTTTTGATGACAGATTCAAATCTCTAGAGAGATATTCTGCTGTTTTCACTGGTTTGGCCAGATCATGCGTACTCTTCTTTAAAACTTGTGCAATTGGGACTTTTGCTGTAAGTTTGGGATTTTGTCATATTTTATTCACCTCCTGCTATGTTTCTTGAGACATTCCCAGTCTCGTCTACTAATGTCATCGCCCCTGCACCTTTTGCATTAATGCAGCCCCATATTGGCACACTCCTGCTTCCATGCGGGCACTTTAAAGTCAACTGTGTTTCAATTCACAGGGTCATTCAAAAAGAATGAACCGATTTCAAAGCCCTATTTCTCAGTCCTCGAGCATCTTCACAGAATGAGTCACTGACCATTTGAAAGATGTGGTCACCATTTGCAGCACCGGCAGCATCAAGTGGTGACCACATTGAACACTTGTAGGACAGGAAATAAAACTCAGAAACGTACTCTTTCAAATGGTCAGTGACTCATTAAGTGAAGATGCTTGAGGAGTGATAAATAGGGCTTTGAAATTGGTTCATTCTTTCTGAATAACACTGTGCTCTGACGCTCATGTGCACACAATTGCAATTGTTTATGCAGTTCTTTTACTATGTGTAGCCATGCTGCATTAGACACAAGCAAGGCCAAAACTGACAAAGGTGTGATGTTTATAAGGTATTTTATAACTTTGTTAATGCAGTTAACCTTGTAGAAATCACAGGTGTTCCTTTTAGTAACTGTTAGTAATGATTTATATGAGCAATTTATAAAGTCATTTGCCAATTTCTTGTAATTCCTTGTGACTTTTTGTCATGGTGTAGTTTAACTTGAGGTGACGTCAAGTTGCCGATTTGATTTTCTTCACACTCTAAATATGGATTTGAAGTTCAGCTGTGCTCTCAGAAGACGGAAGTGAGCTGTTGAGTCACACAGCAAATACAGAAGAGGAAGAGTGAAATCCTTGTATACATGCCCATATATGTTCGGGTTTGTTATTTGATTGTATATTTATAGTTTGGTCGTCACATTCTGCATGTCTGCAGGTGAGGATGGACAGTATGGTACTTTGCATAATAAAGGTGATGAAAAAAAATGTTTTGATTAATCAAGGCTGGGACATAACACTAAAGCATCCGCATTTAACCAAATAAATTGTATTTAAATTACCTAACTTTTTGTGGCTTCTTTTGTAATAAAAGGTGAAGGTGGGCGCGAGGCCTGAATCTGCTGAGAGCCATTTTTGTGTGTACACCACGGATAAACTTCCTGTCCCCTTTATGACCTCATGACATCAAATATTAAAAAACAAGATTTTCAGTTTGTTTGTTTATTTTTCTAAACACCCAATGTTTGCATTGGACCATTGCTGCTGTAAATAATCCTGGTGGATTAGCCTGTAGGATACAAAGATGTAGTCGTCCATGTATCTTTTCTTGAGGTTTTCCACGATGGCATCTTCAGTGATCTTGGACAGCAGGACCATGTCATCCACTCCACTTTGTTTCACATTCTGACTCTGCCAGTGGTATTTAGCCTGAATCCAGAGACCGGAGACAGAACAAAATACATTGGAGATGAAGATGAGAGGCAGCTTTCATCTGTTGTCGTTATTAGTTGACATCTTTCTTACAGTCAAATAAAGGGCCTATCTACTGAGTGTTTTGCATAAATCATGTGCTAGAAACTCAGGCAATTGAGTTTGATAAATGGCCTAATAAAAATATTACTGAGTTGCATTATGGGAAATGTAATGTAGTTTTACAGCTTTTAAGGCAGAAGAAAAAAGGACAAAAGGAAAAAACTAAATAAAAGCAAGAAACCCAACAAAGAAAGAGAAAAAAAATTATGAGAAAAGAAACAAAGGACAAATTAAAAAGGAAACGCACAAAAAGAAAAACACTAATAAAATAACATAAGTAAAAATCAAAAAGACAAAGGAGACAAAGAAAAATATGCAACACAAAACACATAGCTTAGATGCGTGTTATCTACTGATGCAGATAAATGACAAAGTAAAATGTGTTTTAAAAACGTAACATGCTGTGGTTATCATTACAGGAAGCTGGGGCCGTTGCCTGGCAACAGGACTTAAATGAGGTGAACTCATTCTCTAATTTGGAAATTTTAGAGAAGCAACCCCCCCAACTCTTTAATCTTCCTGATCACACACAGTGTCTGATCATCAATAACACAGTGATGAAACAGCAATGACTGCCTTAACTTAATGGTTGTTATTTTGTGAAATGACTTCTGTACTTTGTGATTCAGGAAAGCTGCCTATAATCAGACAGACCACGGTTTTCCATTTCAAATTACTATCAACACCTTCACGGAGCCTTGAGGTGAACTCCTCTGCATCTTGGTTTTCCCGAAAAGATGCTGAAGTGTTTGATGTGTGAACTCTAGAAGGTATTATCATTAGCATGGTGGTTGGGCTGTGGTCTGGGGCTTCTACCTGCGTTTGTTTCTTGATGGTTCACATCCTGCATCTCAGAACAACAGCAGTGAAAAAAGAAAAACAAAGATCTTGCAATCACATCACGAAGGAAGGAGCTGCAGATCAAAATAAACCTTTTTAATATCTGTTTCAGTTCAGCACAGGTGATGTTAGCATCATAAACATGCAACATCAACAGTCTTTAGCATCAGAGCCAGGAAAAGTGAGCTACTGCTCAGCTAAGGAGCCTCAAGACCTCCAGACCCTGAGCGGAGAGGCCTGCTCTGTTTCAGCCTATATACACTATTCACAAAAAGTTAGGGATATTTGGCTTTCGGGTGAAATTTCAGGATGAACCTAAAATGCACTATAA
>JAUMHL010000021.1:18806222-18819301 GCA_032362345.1 Sandelia bainsii | reverse complement strand
GATGAGGAAATCACCATTGCATGCTTCTACTTAAATGCCCTACTTTCATGATATGATATCACTGTAGTGTGAACTTTCACCCGAAAGCTAAATATCCCTAACTTTTTGTTAATTAGAGTAATTGCAAATTAGTTAGAAATTTGCACCATTGAAATAAAGTATAGATGGTAACGCTTCATAATGTCCTGAAAATAAGCTGGCATTTAATTTTCAAGAAAAGCTTATGCAGTTTTGTCCTAATTATAAAGGAAATAGAGAGACATGCTAGTTGCTATGGTTATTAAGCGTCTACTTGTTATATTGGAGTCTTTTTTACAGTATGTAATAGTGGGAAATAGTTTTTGAATAGTCACTGTGCCACCCTGTTGCTATTTATTTTATATGTTTGTGGATTTGTAAGTGTAACTGCAGAGAGGGTGAAATTTTATGACATGGAGTCTGTTTTATCTTTAAAATTAATGTATTTCCAATGCAGTTTAACCAACATTCAGAATAAACACCACAATTATATACCAACGTTAACCTCTTCTTATGTTCTGCAGTCATTTGTGAAGCTTTATTGTAACACATGGTGCATCCCAAAATTTTCAAAGTAACCAAATATGGCACACATTTTGTGTCAACGTGAAAAATAAAAGACATGACACCTTGGGTTCAGTGCCATGTTCTGTTGCATTTAACAGATAATGTACGTAATAGTGTGCACAGTATGTGATAGGTGGTGTCATCAAGTGACTATTTTTATTTCCAAATTAAAATACCCCGAAGGGGAAATTCATACTGCATGTTCAAAGCTAATAAAAACCTTTAAAACGAATGTTTTAAATGTTATAAATGTTCCCATGGTCAGTTTTTACACTTTGTGGCCATAACGTATAGCAAATTTAGTTCACAGACATCTTGTCACATATCAAAACCAAAACTGACAGTGTGTTAGTACATCTCTAAACACCGTCTGACTTCCCTCCTTTCCTAAAACAACTGGGTACTGTAGTTTTTAGCAATCTTTACTAAAACAGGAGTTTATAATGTATTTGTTGGGGACTATTTCCAGCTGTGGGTTAATACACAGTTGTGGTTTTCCAGTCATACATAACATACATATAGGTTGTTTGACCCCACACTCTGGTATCGTCTACAGCAGTGTGTCGTGTATCTCCTGCAGCAGGTGTAACAGACTTCCATTGCTATAGTTATACAATAATAAACATACCGTTACTTCTATGAACAGGTCACAGTTTTTACAGTTAAGGCACAAAAACAGCTTGATTAGGCTTATCTAAAAAATAATCCAGAGACGTGGTTAAAGTAAATGCTTAATTAAGATATGTGTTGTCATGTTACAGACAGAAACACACAATTAAGGTTGAAAGAAGCAGCAATCATTGGTTTGAAACATCTAGAGTTTTGTCAAATGACCCGTCCAACCCAACCTCTGCAGACACTGTCTATGTTTATACAACGTCATCTAACTTTCTTTAGCTCCTGTCACAATTATGACGGCTGCTAGAGGCCACCTAACGGTAGAGCTATGGATCGTAAAAAGCTGCTTGCACAGACAACTTTGTTTATCAGGTTCCAGTTTTTATGATAATAAAGTCTACGGCAGTGAAGAAGAAGCCATATCAGTCAATACCTGTAAATAGTATTGATTTACTGATGGTTTTGGCGCTTTGAAATCTCTACTACTCACTCAAGTGTGATGCAGTAACACTTTTCAGATCTTGACAACGACAAGAGGGTGTTGATTACAAGATTTTCTGTTGCTCCTCGTCTCCTTTTATATAAAAATTTAGTTCAATACTTAGGGAAAAACACATCACTATGACAGGGCTGAATTTGAAAACACGTTCACATCTTCTCAAATCATGCCAGGTAATCTTTGGACAACATTTATTTTATAGGCAATAACTTCCAGGAGTAAATTAAATTAGACAATCTGGTTTCAGTGGCTGAATTTAAGGCCACTGTAAACTCTGTGGTGAAAGACTCCTTGTTTTCTTGGCATAATTCAGTTTCCTTAACACTAAGAACTATTGTGTAATTTGTACTCTTTGGCTCACGAAAACTTTTAGACGTGTTTTGATAGGGTAACTGTGTGTTTTATGTTTGATGTTCCTACACTCAATGGGATCTTTCCCTGGTGAAATAAAGGTTAAAGCCATAAATCAATAAAAGAAATTTGCCTGGTTGTTATGGAAATGTAGATGCAAAACATGCACTTTTCTGCAGGGATTTGAACTGGAAGTGGCGTGAATGGTGATGTTTCTGGTAAATGTCACTTCTGCTTGTAGCCATTTTTTTTTCTTTTGCTTGAATGATTGAGAAAACCTTCCAAATATCTGCAATAATCCAGTGACGTCAATAGAACCACATTTGTGTTTAAAAACGTCTTTCTACTCTTAAGACTCTGAACAGTTACTAGAGAGATGCTGTTGAGTTGAAATGCAAATGATGGAAGCTTTGAGAACCACAAACAAAATGCCAGTCATTTCTCTTGTATTGTGGTTTGGGCTGAACAGATCTCAAAACCACAATGCATAAAAGTCAAACTTTCAGCACAGTGAGTGATACTTTAACACCTTTCTCACCCGCGTGTGTACTACAAGTACTCCATATTGGACAATCAGATATTTAAAGGCAGCATCCTGTGACCTTTGTCTGACCAAACCTTTGTCTGAATCTTTTAACTCTTACTTTGAAAGGATAAAAGCTACATGACTATGAAGATATTGGGACTTATGTTTAAAAATATAAAGGTTGGTGAGATGGGAATAAAAAACATTAGCATATTCTAACCATAAAAGTTGGATTTCTCTGCCTTAGATTTCTTACAACACTTCACCCTTAAATGTAGCAGTTCAGACAAATTTGCTTGTGTTTCTAGAGGAGATAACTCTTGTGTGCAGCAGACTGTGGGATCTTGGATGTGTGGGGACCCTTCAGATTTTGAGGAGGAAGTGTTGTGATAGAAACTACAGGCCTCTCTGTAGTCCACTTCCCCCTCTTACACCTCACTGCAGCCTTGTGAAACCCTGTAAACTCTGTACATGCTGCCGGTTCTCTTCCTGCAACTGCCTGCAGCTCTCTTTGACAGGCCCCCCCTGAGTGAAAAACACTGTGACATGAATCTTTCCCACTGAGTTTACAATACATTTCAATTCACTTGAAATCAAATCAAATCAAATACTTGTCTTGTTTTATAGTTATTTTAGCACGGACATCAGTCAGTTTCTTGTTCCGGATACACTGATCATCTGTGTTTTCTGATTGTCAAAATCTTCAATTTTATCAGAAGTGTGTTCGCAAATCAAACTACATAACAGTGTAATCAATGTATGTTGCTCTGCTGAGGTAGTCTCAATGAAAGGGCTTGTTCTAAAAAAAAAGGGGAAACTCACTCACGGCTCCTGTGAAGAAGCCGGATTTCTCTGAAGTGATAGCCTTTTTAAACCATGCAATCACATCCCTTATATTTCAAAAGTCACACTGAAGCATACAATGTCCTCATTCTGCTTTTCAAAAGGAAGCTACTGACATGAAATTTAGTTCATCATAAGATATTTATGTGTTTGCAGCAACACCTGGCTTCAAAATGCAGTTTTGGTCAAAAACATTCAAATTC
Organism: Sandelia bainsii; assembly: GCA_032362345.1. NCBI lineage: Eukaryota > Metazoa > Chordata > Actinopteri > Anabantiformes > Anabantidae > Sandelia > Sandelia bainsii. Next base: position 18,815,676 of record JAUMHL010000021.1, on the reverse strand, counting down.
AAACTTTATATGAACACTGTGGTTGAGAACACCACAAAGAAGAAAGATGCTCTAGGCTTAGTTTAAAGTGTGTGCACATATCCTACAGCTGTTTGAAGAATAAAGGTGTGGCACTGTACCATTGTTCCTGTGGGTCTCCCCTTCTGAGGTGTCCACTGTCCGCAGAGTGTGTGTTTGTGTGTATATGTCGTTAAAGTCCACAGGTCAACCTCCTCAGACTGCAGCCATCACACAGCAGAACAGTCAGAGCTAACAGCAGCCAACAGTCTACAAGACATCCACTGCAGCATTCAAAACCTACTTCCTCATACTCCCACAGACAGTGTGTGAAACAAGAACTGCGCTAACATAATACACGCACACACACACACGGATGCGCATACTCATATAGTCAAGCCGCTACTTCTGTATTTCAGTCATCAGGCAAAGCATAAAATAATGACCTAACTGTCTGATGACAGTATTTGTGTCAGCAGGTCTAAAGGTTAACAGTGCAATTAGTCAGTCTAATTAATCTCAAACACAGCAGAGGAGTGTTGATAGCAACAACAACTGAAAAGTGTTAATTATCTTCAATCTGTTGCCAAATCATGGTGTTTCAGTTGAGCTGCCGGCTCCACCCAAGGTTGTGGTTACTTCACTGCGTTTGTGTCATCAGAGTGCTCCCAACGCCCATAACAACTGATGCAAGTTCACACAGAGGGTACACCTGACAGGAATATGTGTGTGTGTGTGGAGGTGTGAAACTGGTTGTTTGGCTGTCTTTAGCACAGCCTATATCCTAAGTCAATGCTGAGCTGAGCTTTTTGAGATTCAAATTTAAAGTCATTATTATTGGCAAAAATAAGCGTATTCTGTCTATGCAGTGAATGCCAAATACACAACTCTGCATATCCTAATAACAGTCTACACCCATGGAAAGATAATGAGATAACAGGAGCAAGATCCCTAAAAGAAACAATCTTTTGTGGTTGTTTTGCATCTTTTTGTGGCCACCTTGTGTCTCTTTGTGGTTGTTTTGCATATTTTTTTATTTTATTTTGCAATTTCTTTTGGTAATTTTGTATTGTTTATAACCATTTTGTTTTTTACGGGTTTAGAAGAAGAAAATTAAATCTGACAGTCAAGCGAATAAGCCAGTTATCTAATACAATATCATATGAAACACATAAAAAAATATTTCAACTCCATTTGATCATATTCATTTTATGCAGCTACTTTTAAAATTTTATTATTTGTCATTACATTTGATATACTAATATTGGTCTATTCTATTAATTTTCTACGACTCCGTGACTGTGATTGTTTTCATGCTGACTTTTATTATCACTATATATATACTGATGTACTGTAAGGAGGCTAGAATAAATTTAAAATCTTTGCTTTTACTAGACACTCTTTATTTCAGCTTTATCTTCTGCCGTGCAAGTTTCATCAACAGCCTCAGTGAGACACTTTTTCAGGGAAAGCTGTGTGATTCAGTTATAGATGACCACCGCCGATGACACTGAAACAAAAATACCTCAGGGGCGAAATTCAAATGACCAAAACCCATTTCTTAAAATCAATACTGCACCATCTTGAACCAATTTAATATTTCTTTTTAAAAAGATGTACATGGGGGAGAAATTGATTCATCTTCCATAGTATTGACATACAGTACATTTCATGTCATATTAGCATGTGACAAATGAAACAAAAGTTATTGTTCATCTTATTTACTCAGATAAAACAGGTCCACCTGTCAGCATGAACTTTCATTTTAGGCCCAGGCACAGAAAAAAATGCTTTTGAGACAGTGAAACACAATTATTTCTGGCAATTATTCTTTAAAGTAATTTCTACAATGTTTGACTGTATGTGCAATGGAAAATGTTATAAATAGTATTCAGTAATGAAAAACTGTAGGGAGGCTGTACACTGATTGTATACAACATTTCTGCATAAAATTTCATAAATTTCATATAACACTTTCTATGTCCTACATGGATAGACTAGCAGAGCTGGCTGAAGATTTCTGCGGCCCCTAAACATATCTCGATAACACCCAGTTTACTAAAGTTACCACAAAAAGTTATTTGTTAAAAGTCAAAAATTGACCCCACATCCCAAAATTGGTGTGTGTTCGTGTGTGTCTGTCATTTCGTAACCCAAACATATGTGCAGCTGCATTTTCAGGCCACTATCGTCCACTTTAACCAAGTTAAGGAGAGTTAATACAAACACATACAGTAAATTATTATAAAAACCCAAAGAAGGCCCCTTGTGGATGAGGACCCTAAGCAGCTGCACTCTTGTACCTCAGACCATCTCTGTAGATTGGCATGAATACAAAAGGTTCAAACTGATCTCTATGTGATTGAAGACACAGTTATTGAAATGATAACTCAGAAACAATTACAACAACAGTGAACTAATAGCACCAATCCAAACCAAAGCACCACAAGAATAAAGGAACACTGCAGCTAATTACCATAAAGACACACTGTAGCCTCCTCTCTTTACAATGAAATTATGTGACATTTAGTGTAACACAGGGCTGCTTTCAGTGGTGAACAGTGTGAACACTTGCCGCAGCAGACCTCAGAGAACAGCGTAGTGTCACAGTGATGCCATCAGACCGGATGACTGATCTCTGAGCCTCTTAAGCAGCATTTCTAAAAATATTCTGGGTAAGATCAAGAAACAGCTTAAACGGCATCTTTAAAAATGCATCAACAGAACTCTTCAGTGAATTCAATGCAGCTCAACTGTGGTTCAGACGACATGTTTCTAATTCAGCAGCGGAGAAAGCTGCATTCATAGTTATATCACTATCTTTTAACAGAGAGAAGCTGACGGAGTCACACAGGAAAGGCCAGTGTGTACACTGTGTATTAATACATCTTTTAACCCACTGTGTAGCCCTGATGACAATAGTTAGATTTTTTCTTCTGAGAATGCAGAATCCAGCTGCACACGGTGTTGACTCGTTAAAGCATGTGGTAGTTTTCTAATGTATTAACGTATTAAATGACAATGTGATGATACACACTCATAGTTGTGAACTTAAACAGAATTATCACACAACTTTACCGTTTGGTTCACTATAACTACTCTCAGGCAGCTGTTTTCAATAAAAAACACTAAAACCCCACTGCACAGTACCTGCTCAGCACCATTTTATTACAACAATATTTCCCTAGGGAGATGGAAGAGACAACAACAGAACTAAAAGAGAGTGAATACTGGACTTACGTTCATCAGATGGACATAAACAAACCCAAATAAATGTTATTGTTGCTCTGTAACTACTGGATGTGTAAAAAAAGCAACTGTCTGACAACAAATTCACCATATTAACTGAAAATACTATATGTCAACACTGACAACTAGTTCCTGCTGCCCCCAAGTGTCCCCAGAAAGGGTGATACGTTTAAATGAGCTCTAATTTAGAAAACCTCTGTCATAGCAGACTCAGACAATATATCAGATCTGCGCTACAAAGAAATCTAATAATTTTTATGTGTGTGTAAATCCATCCTCGGAAAGAAAAGACTCTTTGAAAGCAGTGCGCTCAGATGTCTTCGCTCCTCCTCACTGGGCCTGATCCTGCTGTCAGAGCTGACTCACCGTGTCTCACTGTGATCTGAATTTCCACTCACAGCAAGATTTAGTAGCACTGCTGAGTGAGTGGTAACATGTGGCAAAAATTAACGGCAAGGCCTCGATAACGACAGTGAGCCGAGCTGTTAAGGCCTTTCTGAAAACATGCACGTTTGCAGCCACAACAGAAAATGACGTCCTGTATTGTGAAAATGTCCTGGTGAGTCAGCATCGGCTTTGCTCACAATACTAACGGTGGTGTCTCTGTTTGTGCTCTGCAGTATGAAGCAGCGTTTTGCTGTGGAGGTGAAAACATATAAGCAAACTAAACAAAATGGCAAGTCTATGGCGGGTTGAGGTGCAGGTGCAGTGAGATAGACATTTATAACCACTACTGAGATATCAAGTCAAATCCCGTAAAACATACACAACATACACAAGCCTCTTACTGCTGACACTTTGTGCAAATCAAACTCTGCTCATACTTAAGCTAAATAACAGCGAGGACTCGATGAAAACATTGAAACGGCAAAAGCATTAGCAGAAAACAACGTGGTCAAGTAACAACTATCAGGTAACATGGAAACAAATATTTCATTTCATAATATAAGATATTACTTTTCATGGGCAAAGATATCAGGAAAATAATTTTCTTTACAAAGTTGGTTTTTAAAAATTCATAACTAAACAAATATCACCTGTTAACGTACAGGTTTAAGAAATTTAGGCCAGACAGTCTTGGAGTACATCGACCAGTCCTGTGGCCAGAGTGAAATATAGTAGCACCAAAATATTACAACAGAAGAATAGTTTAGAGAGACACAGAGAGAGAGTTCATCTTAAAAGACGATGAAGAAAAGTTACTCTCTCCCTCTCTGCCTCTCCAGGTTTCAGCAGCCCTCCCTCCAGTGGAATGTATAAACTCAGCTCAGGCTGTTTTGGCCCAGCTCAGCACAGAGAGATGTCTCGTCTGGGCTCTGGCCGGGAAAAAAAAAAGGTCCCCCTCCTAACAGTTTTGGGACCAGGTGTCAGTCCAACAGCGTCACAGGTAGAACTCACACTCCTCCGACAGAGTTAGCGTGAGGGCTGCCGTTTCAAGGCTCAGCGGGAGGGTTTCAGGCTTACTGTGTGAGTGTGTACAGGACCCAGAGTTGGATACCGGGAGTCTCATGGTGTCAGTGTCCCTGGCAGGTCTTGCAGCACATTTGTCTGAAATATGGTCGGCTGCAGAACTTGAACCTGAGCACCAGGGGGCAGTAGGCCACAGTATTCACATCTTTACACTCTGCAGGGGAGACACATTAAACTGCTTAATTACTAGAGTGATGTGTTTTTACAATGCTGAATTTGACTCAAAATACCAAGATTTTTTATGTTTCTAACAAGAATACACAATGCGACTGTGTCAGGACTCCCCTGGAGCTGGATTAAAATGAGTTTAAAAAGATAATTATTCGTACACAAATGTTAAAAAGTTTATTACAACTACAAACACTAAAAAGCCTAATATATAATATCTGGCCACACTTTTAACTTTACAACATTTTACATAGAAAACTATAAGTTAAAAAAAGTTAATTTTCATTTGATGACATCCAATTCATAATACTCTTACTTAATGCCTCAGAAATAAACATTTTAAAATTACAATCTTCATTTTAACAATGACTAGTATGTTAAAATGCTAGGTGAGAAGTTTTCCTAGAAGATTTGAAGGACCGAACTTTGACCTTTTACCTTCAGGGTTGTCTGTACTGATTGGCAGATTGAGGTCACATTTGCTCTTGCACTGCTGCATGGCTGCTGGCCGCTGATGATCCAGACACTCACTGGCCGGCTGGCCGGTGTGCGTCAGACATTGTACCGAACGCATCTCCTGACCCAGGCCACACTTGGCAGAACACTGAACACAAAAAGATTATTTGAACTGGATATATATTGTAGATACTTAAGCACAAAACTGACAGTGATATTACCTCTCCCCAGGGACCTGTCACCCACTGAGGGGGAGGGCAGCGCTGCAGGTTACAGCGCACTCTGGAGGTGGGCCGGCTATTCTTGGGGCACTTGGACTCTGGCAGCGTGTCACCACTCTCCCCGCTCTTACACAAGACCACACGGTGCCTGTAGCCAGGACCACAGCTGGGCGTACACTGCAGACAAAGTGTGAGATGAAGAAAAGAGTTTGAAAAAAGGGAAAACATCAGACAGGATGGCACAGGGCCACTGCGTTCACAAGCATACAAAAGAAAATTTTTTAATCAACTCAGCAGAGGGCAGCAGCTGTATTAGAAACAAAGTCAAGTTCAGTTCCTGTAAATCACCAGGACACAATTCCTCCCCTGCATGTGCCATCACTATATTACGCAAGAAAAGTTGTACACTGCAGTGCTTCTGACACCATTTAATCTGATTTCAATTAACCCTGAGCTGTGAGAACAAAGTTAGCTCCAGGAACCAAGTGGGATTTAAGGAGAAAGTCTTGCACACTGTGGTTAAAACATTTAAAAGTGTAGTTTTACAAAGGAACAGCTACACTGGAGGAGAAGAAACTCCCACAGACTGCTCATACTAAAGGCCAGAATTAAAAATAGGTCAGGCCTTGCAATACCTTGTGCAACAATGTGCATTCATGACTAAAACAACATGTTCAGTGTGATGTATTTGTCTGTGCCGTGCCTCTGTTGTGTATTTCATGGTTAAGGTGCTCTTATTTTCCCCTGGCAGTCGTTTTGGGTTTGCAAGGTTCATCTGGAAAAGAAACTATTGTTTCATCTGAGAGGAATTCTGCACAAAACTCAAGTATTGTTCAAATGAATCCTCGAGTTGACAAAAAAACCATTGCAGAACACATATGTCTGCCTACCTCTGACCAGTCCAGGGCCAGCCATTCAGGGGGGCAGCTGTTGTTGCTGCAGGGCTCAGTGAGTGAGGGGCGTGGGGGGGTGCAGGCTGAGTCATCCAGGACTTTCTCCTCTGTCGAAGAGATTCTCCTTTTACATAAAACCTCCCGACTCCGCAGGCCACTGTTACAACTGCGGCTGCACTCAGACCACTCTCCAGTCCACCAGCTAAAGACAAAGAGGTGCTTTTAGTTTGTTTTTAAATGTTAATAAATGTTTAAAGAACAGTGTACTACTGTGTGGACACTGACACTGAGATTAAGTCAAGTCAAATCTGTGTCTACATAAAACGCATGACAATTACAAACCACACACAAGTGCATACATGCACAAAGAAAGAATAAATGTGACTGTGCCTGAAGATTAATTATAATGAGTTATTATTACAAAAGTGTGATCATAGAATGAAACTAGAAATTTTCCTATAATGACACACCTAATCACATCCATAATATTATCATAATTTCATCAGTATTATAATGTTGTGAACTGAAAGCTAACCCCACTTTATAACTGAAAACTAAACGTATTATAACTACAAATGTTAAAATGTGTTATATCTAGAAGTAAAATGAAAGCTTTCCCAAATTCATCTGACATGGAAACAGACATTACAAGAAGATATAAGGTATATGTGAGATAAAATGCTAAATAAAGAAGAAACACACTTAACAATACAACAATAAAGGTACAAAGTTAGACATTAAACATTTGTATTCCACATGTCTGTGAAGATTCTCAGTCATCCAGGTCATGGTTATCCCCCCCAAAAAAAAGGTTAATCAGTGGCAACTGGACTTGTTTTAGTTCCTTGAATATGTTTCGCCCTCCATTCCAGAGGGCTTTCTCAATTCTGATGTATTGTATTGTATCGTATTGTATTCCACATGACTCACGTTGGGGAGCACGGCTCAGTATTGCAGGATCTTCTCTTCTCTTTGGGTTTGTTCTTCTTGTCACAGAAGTGATTGTAGACGATTGAATGATCTGCCTGCTTCTTACACACCACCTGTTGGATCTGCACACCTGGCAGGTGAGACAACACAATGCAAATTTACAACAGGGAATTTTAAAAGGTAATCAGAACAACAGTTCTGCTGAAACAAATTCTTCACGTTAATTGTTGTGAAACCTACCTACTGGTTTCACACATAATAGAACTGAATGCACACACAGATTAACAACATTATGGATTTAAAAACATATCATTTTTAATAGCGCTATAAAGGACAATATACACCTATGGCATATGACATATGTCAACACCATTACCTATGTTTTTTCCACCGGGCACAAAAGTCCACTTAGAGTCATGCAACATTTGAGTCTAGCAGATTACAACTTCACTAAATGGTAGGGGCATACAACAATGCAGTAATTCTAGTTTAAGTAAAAAAACACAGAAGCAGCATCTGGATTTTGATTATTGCAGTTCAAAAAGCATCAGGTCTCACCCTGATGGATATCTTTAAATTAATTTTAAGAACAAGAACAGAGAAAAAACTAGACTGTAACCTCGGTTCTCTGATAGCATGAGAGTAAGATACTGAGCGAGTGCTTGAAAGAGAACTAAACTAAACAAAGAAGAAAAAGAGCTATTATCAGTTGCAGCAGCATGGATCATTAACTCACAAAGCCCAGAGAGTAAAAATAAGATTGGCTAAATATGAACTGCTCAAACACCACCTAAAACAGTCCAGTCTCATGGTGGCCTCTCTGGGTCAGTGTTTGTCTACAGCAGGGGAAACAGGAAACAGCCTCATATTTGATAGATGAGAAATGTAATCAGTACTCTCACACTGGCCTGAAAAACATGAACCTGCTATAATATTAGATTTTTTTTTACACTATTTAAAAAAAATTAAACCAGACATTTATCAGATATGTTGACACAAAATCTTGCTCCCACAAGTTAAACCATTAAATTTTAGGAACTTGGTTAACGTTAGGGTTGAGGTTAGACATGAAGTTGATACTATTAACGCAGGGGTAAGTCTTCAGGGTTTGCTACAAGACAGTATGTTTGCTGAGTTTGCTGGTGTGTTGTGTGTGTGATTACCTCCAGCGCAGAGCGCTGAGCAGCGTGACCAGGAGCTGTAGTGCCAGGCAAAACCGCTCAGGGGATCCCTATTGACTGGGGGGTTGAAACGATAGTGAATCCCTGGATTCTCCTCCCTCACCAGCACCTACACATACATACATAACAACTAAACATTTTAAACTATAGAATAATTCAACTTTTGGGTTTTTTAATGAAGAGCTGTTTCAGGGTTTCTTTAGTCAGAAAAGTCTTTAGTCTGTTCTTACCATGACAATAAGAGTCATGTTTGTTGGGCCCAGAGCTTCAAGGCTTTCTGGTCCATCAGTGGAGCGCCTGTAGTGGAATGTGGTACCAGCGATATCGAACCTGCGTGGTGTGTCAATGGTCAGCTTCCCATTGATAAAGTATTGGTCACCTTTACTCTTCAGCACTGGGACAAAAAGAAACAGGAGAGGAACCTTTTAAGGAATGTGGTAAAATGAACGAAGACACCTAAGGTAAGAACTGCAGTGAAGGCAAAGACATGGCCAATCTGGACAGGTCACAAGCCTACCACAGAGCCACACATACAGACAGACAACCATTCACAATTAGACTTTGGGATTAAATCAGATGGTCTAATGGTAGCTTCAGTGAACTAACTGTAAATACATACAATATCATCACATAATGTCAACAGAATGGGAAGTACTTTTACTGTACTTTTACTCTGACTGGGAAGCATCCACACATTAGTTCAATATGCTAGCCTTGTAGTTTCTTAAATTAAATTTCTTTCTAAATTAGTTGTGCTACATATTTGTAGTGTGTCACTAATAAGTGATAAATTAGCTGAATCGACTGGAATATTTTATTATACACTACTCACAAAAAGTTAGGGATATTTGGCTTTCGGGTGAAATTTATGGAAAACGTAAAAAGTTCA
>JAUMHL010000021.1:18770379-18806122 GCA_032362345.1 Sandelia bainsii | reverse complement strand
ATAGTGCATTTTAGGTTCATCCTGAAATTTCACCCGAAAGCCGAATATCCCTAACTTTTTGTGAGTAGTGTATGTGATGGATGGGCATATTGTCAAAAGATTGTACACACTCTCACCGAGAACAAAATCTTGCAGATGTCAGAAATTCCTTACGTCTCCTTACAATAAAGAAGGTGACATAAATGTTTTTCAGTATGAAAGTAGGAAAACATTAACAGTAAGCCATGACTGTGTGACAGTAAGCACAAACCCAGGACCCTGAAACTGAGGCACTTTGAATGTTATTCAACCATCATCACTGTTATGAGTGACACCCATGCTTTCCCTGCGATAACAATCTCAAGGTCTAGAGAATGAAAAGACATCAAACTGATACCGATCTTCTCATCAAACTCTTGGCAATACAGCACACTTCCCAAACATTGGAGTATTCCTAAAGAGGTCCAGACATTCAATTAAGCCCATCTTACAACTCTAAAACTCCTAAAAAATCTCACATAACTCTACCAGTTAGTACTGTGTGGCAGCAGTTTTGTGGTACCTGTCACTATTGCTATATCTTATAACTATTTGAATTTGAATTTGCTTGAATATCTTACCAAGGTAGTTGAGGGAGATGTTGAGCTCCTGTATGTGGATGAACACTGATCCTTTAGGAATTCTGACCACCTCTTCATAACCTGAGACACACACAGACCCAGACAAATTAAAAAAAACGAAAGCAAGGTGAAGCAGGTTTATTCATTGGGGATCAGGGTAACAACTCATAAGTGGTGTTTAGCTCTGTGGGATTCCAGTAGACTGAGCAGAGGCTTCAGATTCCAGCTGCATTCCTGGGCAGCCGGCCTCAGCTGCTCAGCTCGGCTCTTTGCTAGAGAGAAAGAACTGTGCCAAGAGCCGGCTTCTCCTCTCCTCTTCTTCTTCTTTTCATTCCCTGAAACTGTTTTGGTCTCGTCTTCTTTATTTTCACGCTCATGTCACCTCTGCCCCACCTCGCTCTGCTTTTCTCAGCGCTGTTCTCCTGTCCAAACACCACGGCTCTGTAAATAACTTTAGCCTCACTAGAGGAAGAAGGAATAAAAATTGAGGGATAAAATAATTCCTTCCAGTGCTTTGACCACAAGAGGAAAGGAAAGGCTTGGCGCGTGACCTCTCTGTGGAGCTCTGAAAGGCAGGGCTGATCCTGTCTGGGTTTCTACATGGAGGCGTGGAAGATTAGAGGGACAGAGTTTGATGTTTTTGGCCTTAGAGAAAGACACACACACAGAGCAAAATTGCAAGAGTGGGGTCCCTCAGTTAACAATCAGAGAACCTGTGTGGTAAACACAGCAAAGGAGTTGTAAACCCCCGGCCCTTGACACTTCAGTAACCCCTCACCGCCTATCTGAGCCACAGGCTGGACAGATGGAAAGAAACTTAGAGACATTATTGCATCTAAGCCGAGAGCACAGAGCTAGAATTAAATAACACTGCAGCTTTAAGAAATCTAATGTTTCACTTTTTCTGGGATGAAAGGAACTCTGTTGGACATTCATGCCATTTTTTCTTAATTTACAGTGTTGGTTCTGTGGTTTGGCTTAATTGCAGCAACATAAAACATTTTACTTTTGTTATTACAATTACTGTAATAGAATATAGAAGGACTCCAATGTATTCATGCAACTTGCTGCATAAGGTTTTGCGCACATTTGCCTTCACTGTAGCCACAAAAGTTATGTTTACATTCACAAAAACTCACTGTGTGCATGTAAGCCTGAATGTGATGGATCCATTTTCTTGCTCATAAAAGTGTTAAACCTGCTCCATATCTTGGTGTATTACTGGCACCTGTAGATCAGTGGAGTAGCTTAACACCATTGAGAGCCTGTGTGTATCACTTCACCTGCATGGAAATGCATGTGCATGTGTGGTACAAAAAAACCCAAACAAACAAACTTTGTGCCGCTCACAGAAAAAATGCTATATACTACTAGAGGTCAAAAACTCCAGAGGGAACATTTAAATCACTGAAACACAGAACAAGACCTTAGGACTTCAGAGACATCAAAAGCTTACTGTACACATGACTGAGTGATTCTGCCAGCCATAAATCTGCCTTCAGTTCTGGATCTGGAGTTTAAGTTTGTTAGAGAGGAGACCTGGCTGTAATGTAGCTTTGACCACGTCAACTGAGTTTGGACTTGGAGGTCTTTTGGTGGTTTAAGCATGATGTGCAGTAAAGTGTAAACTCAAGTGTATGCAGTTTACAAAGGTTTTTATAGCCAAAAAGGTAAAAGTTAGAGCCTATTACTCTCATTCTTTTAACAATTTGATTGTTCCAAGTTCTCAAATCTGAGAATTAGCAGATGTTCTTGTTTTTCATTACAGTAAGTGGACTATTTTGGTTTTGGACTGTTGGTCTGATTAAAAATATGTACTCATGAAGTCAGTTTTTGCACTAGGAATGAGTTTTCACTGGTTAATGAATTACTAGTATGGAAAAGTAGACTTTTACTTTTGACATACTAGTAACTGATTAATTGTAGATTCTTCCATACATGCAAAGGTCTTGACTCTGCTACATCTCTATTGTACTCATCTCTTACTATTCCTCTAACATTATGGAAGTGTAATTCTAAACCACTTTAATAACATCACTAACTGTGGATTCTTAGATCATGAAACACATAACCTAAACTTTGACTTCAATATTACTAACACATCTCTCAGGCTAATGATAATGTCAGATTTTTGGGGGGTGGTTGAGACCATAACTGGAGGTGACATACTGGAATGGTCACTGTGGTCCAAAGTACGGATGCTTGCTCAGGGTGTATCCCCTCTGAGGAATCTTGGACTAGGTTCAGTGGTGTTGACAACTGGGTAAGAGACTTTGGAGGTGGTATTGTGGGGAGAAATGTAACCCAGAATAGATAAGATGGCAGCCGAACCTCAAGCCACATTGGTTGGACCTCACCTAAATGTGTCTGCCATATGTCCCTGGGTGGTTTGAGCATAAATGTCTGCATGCATCTACAGTTTATGGTATGTATATGTATATATGTTGGTGTGCTTTGTTATGTGCCTGTGGGGTTTTTTCCTTTGGGCTTTTCAAAATCTTGAGTTGGCCTGGTAATCACTGATCTTGTGCATCCATAAGTGATCACGAGCTGACTTGAGTCACTGTATTTCTTCGTTTAAATGTAAAGTCTTAGTGTAATCTTCATCTACAGATGTGTAACTCTATAGGTCCAAACACGTGACAAACAACTTCCACTTAAAGTAGCCCATGTTGGCCTTTGTTCTTTTTTGACCTTGCTTTACGTTACCGCTGCATCTGACACTGCAAATCATTAAAGAGTAAAGATAGTCAGTCTCGGTCTACTTATCCTGTTTGTTCTAAAAAGTCTATATGGATGGATGGCTTTCCAAGGCATTAGAACAAGTTTTTGTTGCTTAACTTCTCATGGTAAATGCCTCACATTAACCTGAGGAGAAGGTTCCATCTTCCATCTTCAAAAAGCCTTTTTTCACCGCTAATGATCACATCAAAATCTCCATCTATATGGGCATTAATGACTCTGGTAGAACCTCCCAAAAGTAATTGATAATTAGTAATTAATAAGATAAAAGGGAGGGTAAAAGAAGCGCTTAAGTGAGGTTATTTATCTCTACCTCCTTCAGGCAGTGAGTCATTGAAGACTCCCTCCATAGACACGCAGCTGCTTCCATCGCCCCCACAGATCCGGCAGCGGTCCTCACGAACGTCTGAACCGAGGATGCGATCACAACCTACATGCTGTGAGAAGGGAGAAATGAGTAAGCTGCAGGGTCACTCGGGGTCAAGGGTAAAGGGGCACAGTCAGTAAGTCAAGAGGTGTCAGAGGCCAGGCTGAGGGATTACCTCTAATGTCTTCCAGACCACTTTTCCAAAACACAGGAATATCAGATGGTAAGTCCAGATGTGTTTTCTGATCCTGTGCAGACATAATGCTCTTAGGTTGCTAAACTCATAGCTGTCGACATAAATAAGTTTCATGATGAGCGAAACAGGTGGTTTTACTTAAACTCTTTAACAGTGAACCAAACCTAAACAAAAGTGCAGAAAATGAATGGCAACCACTCTCTCTCATATATTCATATGACAGTTGCTTATTGTAGAGAGTGTTAATGAGGTTTAAGTTTATTATTACTTTTGCAAGGATTAGACAGCACTAAACCTAATCCTAAATTGAAACTTCAATTCTCCTTATGGTTATTTGGTGACTTTATATTGTGGACAGTGGTGAATTGTTCAAATTTTAAATGATAAAGGTCTAAACTTGCACTGTACCCCTCGTTTCTTGTTTCCCAGAGCCCTCTTTTACCAATAGCACAATTTTATACATACAGTGCTGTGAAAAAGTATTTACCCCCTTCCTGAATATTTTTTTTAACTCTGAATATATTTTTTATATATTTTTACATAAGTAAATACGGTACTTTGACTAGGCCCAAAAGTCTTGGGGATAATCAAGTTGGTTTTTGGCAAATGTGAGATAAGCCTTTGTGTTCTTTTTGGTCAGCAGTGGCTTTCACCTTGGAACTCTTACATGGATGCAATTTTTGCCCAGACTCTTCCTTATTGTTGAATCATGACCACTGACTTTAACTTAGGCAAGTGAGGCCTGCAGTTCTTTAGTTGCTGTTCTGGATTCTTTTATGACCTCCTGGATGAGTCGTTGTGCTCTTTTGTAGTTTGGTACCCGGCCACTCCTGGGTAGGTTCACCACTGTTCCAAGTTTTCTCTATTTGTGAATGATGGCTCTCACTGTGGTTCCTTCAAGTTCAAAGTTTACTGTGTTGTGTGTAGTTGTGTTTAGTGCGGACGTGGGACAGTATTCTAATTTCGTTGTACTATTGTACTAAGTACGACTGTGCAATGACAATAAAGAGTTTTCTTATCTTCAAATGACTTTGTAACTCTTTCCAGACTGATACATGTCAGTTACTTTGTTTCTCATCTGTTCTTGAATTTCTTTAGATCGCACCTGCTGTTTGAGATCTTTTAGCATTTACTTTGCATTTAGCACTTGATAGCCTCTATTTAAGTGATTTCTTGATTCAGCAGCACTATTTTTTCCACTTAGTGCAAGGCTGAATCATATGCAAAACAAGAAAAAAAGAAAAAGTGCTGAAATGCCAGGAAAGTGGGAGACGAGACATTGCAGCTTTAAGGAGTGACTTTTACACCTTTATACACCTTAATCTGTATATTATAAGTTCTTTCAAGTAAAACAGATAATTGATTAAATTGTAATTTTAGAGGTGAAACGTTTAAACTATATAATTTCATTTATCATGCAAAGGGACAGATGAAACTCAAAACCTGCTGATATGTTATCCAACATGGAAAACACTGTATGTTAGTGACATCACAAAAGATACTTGAAGTTTTGGATGTCTGCTTGACTTGACTTGCCTGTAAGAAACTCCAATCATTTTCAAAATGGCAGACTGACTGCAAGAAGAGCTGAACTATTACACTGGATATGCCTTTCTTCTGCAGTGGCAGCTTGTGTTCAACTGGGCCATCTGCTGCCAGGTGTCCCCCTTTTTTACTGTTAGACCCCAACTCCTGAACAAAAGCCAGCATGAGGCTGAAAATAGGAGATAGAGATTTCTCGTATTCTGCAAGCATAAAATGCATGAGAAGTGAGGCAAGAGAAAAAGGAAGGAAAAGCTTGCTGGATTTCAGACAGAAAAGCTGAGAGACAGTGGAGGGGAAAGCAAAAAAGGGACAGATTAAAAAATGAGAGGAATGGAGAGAGGTAGAGCATCAGAAAGGGAAAGAGTAAGTGAGAGATAATAGGATAGCAGTAAGTGAAAGCCAGTCTGCAGTGCAGACAGATTAACAGCTGAGCTGGAGGGTCACTGAGTTCTTACAGAGCAGAACAAGGCAGAGGAAAAAAGAGCAAAGGAGGAGGAGGAAAGAAGAGAGAGATGTTGATAAACAAAATCCTTTTTTTTTGGATGAGCCAAAGATCACCAGCCTCCCTCAGCTCAGAGTTACCTCTCAGTTTGTCCTTAAATCTTTTTCACCCTAGCTTCTACCCACTTCTTGTATTAGAACTACAATCAAAATCAACTGATTGTGAATAAGCAGCAACCATTAGGGTTTTTTTTTCTCTCCACCCCTTAACAAATGCACCATGTCGGTGTCAAAATGAGTTCCAGGGACCAGTTGGAGCTCCAGGTGGTCTCCACTTTATCACAGTGGACAGCAGTTAAATGTTTTGTTTTCATTAGCAGCCGGGATTAAGAGAGTGCACTGGTAATGGGAATATAAGGCTTCTGCCAAAGTTAAGAGAGTTTTTCAGTTTAGCAGCTGATCATGATGACTGTCAGCAGTCAGTGTGTAAAGTACACAGTGGCAGCTGTCCAGCGCGTACCGAGTGAGTATAAACAATACTCTCATAGTAGAAGCCTGTGTTGATTCTCTTTTCTGCTGCTTCAGGTTAAACTGTCCACACATGTGGGGCGACATACAGCATATTTCAACAAAACGATAGCACGTGTGGAAGAGTGGAAACAAACACACATATAAAACCTTCTTATCTCACCTTACACTCTCCGTTTACACACACATCCAGCGAGTCGGCTCGGCAAGGTGTGCCGTCTATCACAGCCGGAGCACGCTCTGTGTAGAAGTTGTAACCTTCAGCCAGGCAGTTGAGAGAGCAGGCCTTCACCCCACCTGGACACACACATGCACAATTCAGTGAAACATTGGGTACAACAAACAGCATATGTTCTACTGACTCGTGTAACTGACTGTCTTTGTTTTGCTGAACATATCACATCCTAATAAAAGGTGACAAGAGAATAGTTAAAGAAGAAGAAAAGGTCGCAGAGGACTAGGAAATGTTTTCAGTGATGACATCAAACAGCTGAATGTGATTAGGTCCTTGCTTCCTTTGAATACGCGCACACACGCACAAAACTACTTCAGTGAATGCACACACACATCAAACAAAGCAATGCAGATGAGTTCAGCAGGACAGTAGCTAGATTCCCACTACACTAAAATCACAAAAACATGTACAAACACATGGTATTGAAATTAAAGCAGCGAAAAGATGATCCAAAACTAAAATAAGAACTAAACATTTACATAAAATTATGTTTTCAGATAATGAGAACAACAGCCATCCATCAATCTATCGATCATTCTAACTACTTTTCCTGTTAAGGGTCACGGAGGTGCTGGAACCAATCCCAGCTGTCACTGGGGAAGAGATCGGGTACACCCTGGTCAGGTCACCAGTCTATCACAGGTCTGACATATAGAGACCATTCACACTCTCACCTATGGGCAATTTAGAGTCACTAATTCACCTAACTGCATGCCTTTGGGCTTTGGGAAGAAGCCAGAGGACCCAGAGAAAGCCCACACAGACACAGGGAGAACATGCACACTCCACACAGGAATTTACAATCACGTAAAACAAACCTGGAACTAGAAAACTTTGAGCATTTATGCTAGAAAAATGACTCATATAATTAGTTTTAACATAAAAATACAGTAGCTGCCTATTCATTTACCATCACTTAATCAATAAGAGGTCTTATAGACTCTTTGACACTCAACTGTAAAGACAAAAATCTTTGGTAAACATAAAACATAACAGTCAATATCCCTATATCAGTATCACTAATCTACCTCACTGACATTTGCCATCAGGGACATGTTCTTAAAAGGTTTACCAGACAAAGCTTCATCCATGTCTAAAACACAAACTATCCGATTTACACTTTTCTTTGGCCTTCATACAGAAAGACAACATCAGTAGTATTGGAGATTTAGACAATCTTAACTTTACTCTATTATAAGTTAAGTTGTAAATCTTAAATTTACAACTTTACAAGTTGATCATCTTGTTGATCATGCTGTAGCCTCAAAGGGAGTTTTTCCTCTCCACTGTCTCCTAGTGCTGCTCAAGTGGGACTGTTGGGTTTTCTACGTTATTCTGTATATAGTTAAATTCCATAAGGTCTTAGACCTTACACTGTAAAGTTCCTTGAGATAACTTTTGTTGTGATTTGGCACTATATAAATAAACTGAATTGAACTGCATTAAATAGATGTTACAGGACAGGCCATGAGAGAAAATAAACCATCCTAGAATCACACAGTAATGTTTATACATGATTACACCTCTGTGACAGAAGAGATCAACAATACAGTCACAATGTGCAGTAGAGGCCTTTATACTGTAAGCTGTAAAGCCGTTTATAATATGTGCAACTAATTCTAAGTGTTCACATGGATTGAATTTCATCAGAAAGTCCATTTGCTTTACTAATATTAGAAATAATGACTCAAGGTTGAATTATTAATGCCTCAGAAGGCCAAAGAAAAAGGGTGGAGGTCCTGTGAAAGAGACAGAGGAGGACAGACTCAAAGATGTAAATGAATAGGTGGAAAGAAAAGAGATGTAACAAAAGATTGATATAAAAGTATTAATTGGATATAACACACACAATCATTTACAAAGATGTACACATGCTCTCTTTGTCCTTTTATTTCTGTGACACACACACACACACACACACACACACACCCTAACAATTGCTAGAAGTTTCCTCCAGCTAAGTGGTATATATATATATATATATATATATATATCTTTCATCATTTGTGCAGGTCGCCAACAGCTCCAATATTTGAGTTGCTGTTGACATCAGTCTGGGCTGTGTTTGTTTCTGCTGGCAGTTTTGAAGCAGGTACAGTATGTACTGGCAAAAAGAAACAAGGAGAAATAGAAAAAAATAAAGAAAAAGTCAGAGAGAGAGAGTATGTACGTATGTAAGTGGTCAGACGGAAAACTACAATTCCCATGGTGCTGCAATCGCAACACATAGCAGGGTGTGTGTATTAGAACTTGCAGAGTGTGCAGGTTGCTGTTGGACTGAGAACAGTAATACTGAGCAGCTTGCCTGAAAAAGGCTGCTTAAACTACCTTTATTTAATGAACTGTCTGTGTGAGCTTAGAGAGAAAAGTTGTCTCTGTTCACTACAACTATAAAGAAAGATCCACAACAGTGAACGAAATAAAGTGAGATATGCACAAAGGTCTACAGGGACATCCAGAGCAGGATCAAGGGGAGGAGGACCAAGAAAAAGAGCAGGGTGAAGAAATGGAAGCTACTCTTATTAGATTGAGAGAATATAGGTAAAATAAATTGAAATGTGAGTGAGGTGGCTAAAGAGGACTGAGAAGTGGCTGGGTGGTGTGAACTGGCCTTAATGCAGGGCAGAATCTATGGCAATATTCCTATTTTAACAGCTGTAAGGGATTTCCATTGTAAAATCAGCTGAGTTGATGAAAGGAGCACTTGTTGCCTGAAGTTGGAATTGGCTGGCCGGTCATCTCTGTAAGCCATTATGTTATTGGAGGGGCTAGATTAAAGGCAGTTATGTCGTTGAAACCATTTATCTTTCACGTCCAGTGTAGTGTTCATCAGGAGCAAGGAATTCTTGCAAGGCATTGTGGGATGCATGGCTCTCTGCAGACAGCATCTGCAAACCAGACAGGAGAGAGTCTGCAGCTTCCATTCACTTTCTCCTCACTTTGGACGTTCACCTATGGTTTCCTCTCGTTTCTAATCTAATTGCACTAATCTACCCAACTTCAAGCAATATCTTTTCTTTTAAGGAAATTCAGGCAAACAAGTGTGAACAGCATACATGATATAGCATGATATATTAAATGATCACAGTGCCAAAGAGAAATAAATCTGTCTTTAGAGAAAAAAAACACTTTCAGTTAATGTGATGTGCGCAGTTGATGTTCTCTGTAAATCTACAGGTGTTCTGATGGTCGTAGAAAAGCAACCCTGGCAATAGCAATATCACAATTACTCTGTCAAAGAAGAATTCAATATTTACTAATATTACTTTACAATAAGTAGCAATTAGAGTTTTTAATTATGTTTTAAAACTCAAAGTGAGTTTTATCAGCGTAGTGTAGGTAAGTAACTAAGTATAAAAAAATAATAGTACCAATTATACAGCTATACTTTGTGTTTCTTATTAATTATAGATTCACAGGTAAGCAACATTTTAATGTTGTACTGTAGCTGCAACAGATGGGGCACATGACCAATATGTTTTAATCATATCACATCATACTCAGAGCACAATAAGTGTGTACAGGTAATGAAAGGCTGAATGAATGCTTTTATGTTAAATATTAGGTAGTTAGCAGTCAGATATATGCAGTTTAGTTAGGAGGTAGGAGAAATCTAATGTATCATATGATGAAAAATACATTATGAAACTGTATGGCACTGTACTGTAGAAATTGGTTTACTACAAATTGGATTTAGGAAGATGCAAGACCATAATTTATACATCCAGATCTGTGAACTGCTGCTGACATGAGAAGAGGACCTAAGCAAACCTGAAAGGGCCTGACCAACCACACAGTCAAATGTGAGGCCTTTGAGGGAACGACTGGAGCAGAGAAGTATATGAGCTCACCAGGATCGAGGTATTTAATGTACTCTAACAGCCTGTTAGTAGCTATTGTAGCCAATGCTAATTAAATACCCTAAAACTTAAAACAAATCACTTACTACTATGCCGTGACACTGCAAGTTGGAACAAGAAACCAGTGAGATGTTAACATAAGTTGTAGACAAACCTCCAGGTTGGACAAACATAAAAGGAACAGAAAACAAAGGCAAACTGTACAAAACCCAAACTGTCAATTTTAAACACCCATCACAGTTTAAAGGCAGACTTGCTGGCTGAACCTGGTTGTACTTGTAGGCTATAATTAGGTTAAAAAGCTTGTTTACAACCAGTATGATTGTCAACGCCATCTGTATGGTGTCCCATATGAGACTTTTAGAGATCTTACTTTGGTAATCATAACCAATAAACCCGATGGCCAGAGATATCAATATAACACCCAAGTTGTAATAACCTCTGGTTCACAATGATGTCAGAGGCCATCTGCAGTAAATATCACCATGGAGTAAATAAAGTCACACATGTACAACCCAAACAAAGCAGCTTTACTCACTCACCCCCTCTGTATGGCTTCCAGGTGTAAAATTTTCCCCGGAAGGGAACGCTGTCAAAGTCGGAGCACTGAATCTCTCGGAAATCCCGAGAGCCTGCAGGGCACTCCTGTAGCCGGCACACACATATAGTATATACGTAAATTCACTGCATATACACACGGAGTACATGCACAACAGACACGTGCTAGCAGGGTCCCATGCAATGACCACACACAAAATAAATTAAATCAAGCGATAGTCATGATTTTGATTATAGTGTGTTGACGATAATGATGACGATAAAGAGCAGCGATACTCACGTCAATATTGCAGGACCTGAAGCGCTTTCTCTCCCCTAGACAATATTTTCCACCGATGGTTGGCCTACAACCAAACACGAAGCGAATCAGTCCAGTCAGTCACATCTGAGTATAATTTAACAAGGTCTAACCTCCGTCATACCATCACACGGTGCTGGCTCCTGATCTCTGCTTCATCTGCCTCCATCAGCATGTTTTCAATTGCACTGTGTGTCTCTTTTTATTGGTTTACTGTCTATAACAAACCATCATGACAGCACCTCTGTATTTTAAGAGGTGGAGAAGGATGTGATGCCAGCCACCGTCAAATGTCTGCTGTACAAAATCAATTCAAGATTAAGGATCTGGTGACCGACTCAAAAGCGAGTCTTCAGTTTGCTGTCATTTTGTGGTGACATCCTAAACTCAGGTTAAGTAATATCAAGCAGACATCCTGAAAATGATGGTGTTTTTTGTATGAAATTCCCTCTTTGCTTTTCCATGGATAGCAGTTCCTTGCTTAGTGATCACAGGGTAAGTTTTCTGGGAGTCAAGTGTTGACTCGTTGCTGGGACAAAACACTTAAACACAACAAACACAATTGCCAGGAGTCAGGACATATTGTATATAACCACTTGATTTGATCATTGTCGATTCTCAGACTAGCTGAAGCCTCATATCAACCCCATAACAACATATCAAAAACTTTGTCCCCCATCTTGTTGATGCTGAGATTGCCAGTCAGCTATAGAACTGAAAGTCAGCTGAAATAAGACTTTTACAAGCTGAACCACCAGAATCAGCAGAGCTTCCTACCACAAGAACGTCATGTGTAACTGACCATAGCTAAAATCGGTACCTGGGACTATCACAGTGCCTGACAGAAGAGGAGACTCCACCTCCACATGTCCGGCTGCACTCCTCCCAAGGTGACCACAACCCCCAGCCTCCATCCACGCCTGCGGGACGAGTCCCATATGCCACACACATCCTCTTGTAGCACCACTGCAGCAAATACACACAGATAATTTGCACACAGTCCTAGTTACATATGCAGTAAGTAATACTCAAACATGAATTAAATTTTTATGGCAGCCACAAGAGTGAAAATGGAACAGAAAAAAATTGACCAACAGGCTGTAGGAAGCAAATATGATCCTAAATAAATTATAATACTAAAGGGAAAACAAAATAAATCAAGAATATAAAATAGCTCACAACCCCAGGAGCTGTTTTTTTTTATTTTGTTTGCCATTTTCAGGATGTTCTTTCCCTTTTAAAACTGACCATCAAACCATCACCATCTTACAAATATTTTTGTTGGAAAACATGTCATCCAAACACAACAACAGCCAAGATGAGTCAGTGCATGGACATGTGTTGCTTTTTTATTCAGGAGACCTGGTCCCAGATGAACCCCCCCCCCCCAAAAAAAACAAAAAACAGAAAAAATAATTATGCAGAAAGAAATGTTTACTTACCCCTTTCTCTATGGTGTTGGTTTGACAGATGGTTCCTTCTGCAGCAGGAATGCTGCTGGTGATGCAACGGTTGCTCTTACTCATACACCAAAGTTCACTGCAGACTTCCTGTGAGTGTGAGTTAAAGCAGAATAAAAATATAAAAGAGAGAGTGTAGCCGAGATAAAGTGGATTTGCTGACTCCCGTCTTCCTCCTCTACAGGGATGTCTGCAACACATGGGGCTACGTTTTATTGTGTACATATGCTCTGACCACATAGTATCCATAATAATGAGTCTATAAAGCAGTCGACTGTTCCAGATGTGCATTCTCTCTGGACCTGGCCCCATAAAAGTTGACCATGTAATAAAGTGGATGCTTTTCATTGCAGAGAAGCCAACTGAAAGAACACAAATCAGGAGTACGCAGTGAGGTAAAAAATATGCAAAATTAAAAAAAAGGGTTAAAAACTAAAAATGGGGATGGAGAGAGGTGCAAATAAAATAACTTCAAGAGGTTTTGTAGACCAAGCACTTACTGCATATTTACATTGTCGAGATCTGATGCCGTACTGGAAGCGGCACTGTTCATCTGCATCATAGGCCTGACCAGGGGCTGTGGTGGGATACACAAACTCCTGCTTGGGGGGGACGTTGTTTAGACAGGAGCCCATACCTGAGCTAAAGACAACCAAACAGGCAAGAAAAATGACTGAGATCAAAATCTACAACACCTGTTTCAGTGTTTGTTATGAGTGTATCCAAAACAGATAATAAATGGATTTGACTGCTGTATTGTCAGTGTTTCTCTGACCATTAAAAATGTTACTCCAACATCCAAGTGAATTTTCCTTCTGAAACCTGCAATTACCAAATTATTTGTGGTGTTGCAGATATCTGATAGGCTGACTCACTCCAGGAAGCTGGTGATGTAATCCCGGCTACAGGCGGACCAGATGAACGGGTTTGTCTTCATGGTGATGTGGTCAGCCATCAGCTTGGCAGTCTCCTGGCTGCGGGGACCACAGGCATTCCCCATACCATCGTGGTTCATCCCAAACCTAAAGCCCATGATGATACCGTTACAACACTTTGGGGCTGTGCATACTAAGGAAATAGTTCCCACAGCTGAGACGGGGGCCTGCATTTAATCAATGCTGCATGTCAAAACAATTTATATGACAATTAAAAACAACTGTTAATTGTGTTGAGGCTAGAGAAACAGATGTGTATATACACACCCAAATCAGCACACTATGTTCGGTCATGGCTACCTGTGTTAATAATTATGGAGGCAGGACTTTGATAGATCCACCATGTGTCGTTACTCAGAGCGAGAAGAATACTTCCCAAAAATGAACCAATTCAATGGTTTTCTCAGAAAATAAAGAAAGATGGAATAAGTAATCTTTGTTGATTTACTGCATTCATGACAAAAATAAGGCTTCAGATATCACAGTCAGATTCAAGTGATGCAAATCAAAATGAAAGTTTTCTAGAGGATCCAGATCTAAAACACAGAGGCATCTCTCCACATGTAACTAGTTCTACTGTCATATACACTAACCGAATGACTGAAAAGGTATACAACTACCAACACATTGCCCACTGATGGAAATCACTCACGGTGCCTAAGATTATATAAACTTTCCTTTGAGCTGGACAATCTCTCTGTGGAGGGGGGTCATCTCAAACCAGACCACCATAAAATATACTTCAGGGATCCCTTTAGGGAGATTTTGAGTTTCAGTATCAGCTGCAGCAGCCATTTTTCCTCAAGCTCCCAATTCAGATTTGGAGGAGGGGCACAGTATAACAATTCTGCCAGTTGGCAACCTCACTGTGGATTAAAGAGATGGACCAACCATCTCATTAACTGGCTATAAAATAAATAAATACATAAAGTTCCAAACTAAATGTATAGCCACTATCAAGAGGCTTTTATTTATGTATATAGACATACAATATAAACTGTATTACATAAAAAGGACTGCTATGCTGATCACAAAAAGAGAAAAATATAATTGAATAGATGCATGAAAATATGTTTTATTTCTTGTACTTGTGTTTTTTTACTTACGTATGTCCTATTTCATGGGCGATAGTAAAGGCTGTTCCCAGGCCGATGTCCTCATTTATGCTGCAGCTTCTCTCAGGTTCACACATCCCTCCTACAGGAGCCAGACCTGACACACAAACACCATATATGAATATAAAGAATAAAGAGATTTTACACTGTTATTTATAACATAACAACAACATAAATAATGTGCCTTCCAGTAAAAGGATGAAAAATTCAGGTCTCGCTTGATGTGCATAACATTTTTTGTGTAAGTGAAAATGTTTGTGCTCTCGTATGTTAACTTTATGGGAACATTTGACTTTTAGATTTTAATAGTGATGACATTTTGGCCAGTCCTCGCTTTGGACTGGACTGGTGAGGGAAAAAATTGTGTTGATGCAACCCTGTCTACTTGCTTTTCAACTAAACTGCATGCACAAATATGGGAATGCACACTGGACGTAGCCTGGCAGCTAAAAAGTTCAGCATCCGCCATCCACCCCTTTCCTTTACTAAATACTTTCACTAAATACGGTGATTATGTTCACTAAACTAAAATGATATTTACAGTTTAGTTGCATAGTTGCTCATTTTTGGGAGACAGGGTTGATTAAAGAAGGTTTTCTTAAGTATAAAAGGACTAAAGTGATTGTGTGAGTGTGAGTTACCTAGGGTTTCACAGGGCTTGTTTTTCTGGATGCAGATGTCGTACCTACAGAAAGAAAGAAAACATACAAGGCTGTTTCAAACTAATACTTAAATACAACATTCAACAGATGAAATACAGCATGAGGTTACACTTACAAGCACATACGAGCATATGCATTCACTGACGGTGAGATTCACACACACTCACACAGACACTGTGGACAGACAGTGATAGCAGACAGATATAGTTTTAAAAGAACAATAGCAGGAAATCTTGGACGGTCACTTTGGTGTCATCTGTCTGGACAGCGTCCATCCCCTGCTTGATAAATACTGTCGTAAAACCAAAAACGTTCTCACAAAGCCACCGCCAACCCACAACTAAAAAAAGACTTGTATCTATATACAGTACACTTTTCTTACGCCTTCTCTAACATGAGCTTATAGCGCATTGTTTTAGAAAGAACAGGGAAGGACTTGTGGCAGCTGTGCTTGGTCCCATCACATTCAGATGACTCTGACCAAGCTGTGGTTGTGTTGTTTGCTGCTGCACATTCCTCAGTCAATACCATCAGTGTTTTATCCGTTTAATGTGCAACTAACACTGTTGTCTCGGTTTTCCTTCAGGAGATTCAGCATTTTCTCTTCAGAACTGAAGAGAAACTTTAGAGATTATAGGCAGCTTTCCCTTGATTTCTGCTCTCTTTCTCATCCTCTCTCCACTTTCTTTAGGTTTCTTTTAGAAAAAAAAAAAACGTATTAAGTTTGTCATTGTCTCTCCTCATTTGTTTTCAGATGCTGAACTGGACAGAGCAGGCTCAGCTATCGTCACACCAGACAGGACAAGATACAGCCCAACTCTCCTGGAATTGGCTTAATGAAAGCCTGTGAGGAGACGGGCTGGGAATGTAAGAATTCAGCTCAGAGGAAACACTGTTTTCACCCTGAAATGTAAGAAAAACAGACATATCCTTATTTGCAACAATGACCTGGAGACGATACAGCAGGAGGTTAGGTTGTAGATATGTAACACTAACTGAATGTTTGGCATTGCGATATAAATGGCAACATTTCATTTTACAAGTCTGCAATTCTTAATAGTTTCCTGGAATGTGTTAAAAAAGAAGCCGTGTAATTTGGTACTGTTACAGAGAAAACAGGGGCAAAACTCCAGTTCAGTTGAGTTTAAAAACAGGTGCTAGTTTCCTGCTCCAGAACTGAAAGCCAATAATATTCACAAATTATAAATTTATGGTATTTATGGTATTATAATTTGTGTGTATATTTTCCATAAATTGGTATCTAATTACTTCTTTCATTCCAGTAGCCTTCCTGAGAATTTATAGCCACATATCAGAAATAATAGGAAACTGTGGAAGCTGTGGAATAGTACTGTTGTAAATCTTTGAAGCAAAAAAAGACAAACCACTTTTTTGCTTTGGCCTAAGAAACAAAACTGTAATTCTATAGCAGTTTCTGTTCCTCTGAAAAAACATTTATCAGTTGGTGTCCTTACCTGGTGATAAGCACTGCAGTGTCATGGTGAGCGATCCCATTGTCTGGTATGGCGTTACCATAGCTGCTCCGGTGCTGGATGGTTTTCTGCCATTTACAGAAGCTGTCTAAAGACTTTCCTGCATGGTGGTTGATCTCTAGTGTTGGCTGGAAGTGAAATAAGAGAGGAAATACAGACTCAAAAGCAAAATCACATATTCAAATCTTAAAACATTACAGAACGAATGAATTCTGTAATGAATTAAATGAAGAATGATGCAAATAGAGACATTTCCCATGTTTTTTCCCAACACTGAATTCAACAATATAAAACTATTCCAATGTCAACAAAGACAAGATTTCAATAACCAGATGATAAGCTAACAATGCTATGATAAACCAGTGTCAGGCTTCCTGTATTGCAGTGTGTCAGGTTTGTTTTCCAGCCTAGTATATTGGGTTTTTGGTCCAGTGAAAAACTTAAGTCTCCAAAATGGGCTTTCATAGGAAAAGACTGAGAACTGTGACAATGTTGAAATAATTCACTGACTTTGAAATGGTCTATGATCTATACTAAATCACCACATTTGGAGATGCATGTGGTGTCACTTGTCATTTGACTATATACCATACATTATGAGACCACACTCCTAAACTTTGGATTTCAAGCTTGAAAATATTTTAAAAACTTCCCTCTAGTGTATCAAAGAAGCTAATGTGAGAGCAGGATTAGAGTAAAGGTGCTTTCTAGTATTATGAGAGTGCAGAGAGGAGAAGGAGAGGAGGGAGCGCACTGCTGGCCACAGCTGGCGAGAACTCGTAACCCAGGAATGCATGTGGTGACATAACTAGTAATTGTCTCATCCCACAGTCCCTCATTTCTGGGCCCACCACTGGCCTGGGTTTCCTTTCCATTGGCAGCTCTCCGTTTTCAGACCTGGAAATCAACAACAAAACCGCTCACTGAGACTACACTCAGTCCTGTCCCAACCTCAACCTCAGTGGTCCATGGAGCAAGAATAACAACACTAATAGTGCACACCGCTAATGATCCTAACATTTACCTATTCAGCCTGTCAGACGACGAACACATCTGAGCGGTAAATTACGGGGCTAATTCTGAGGCAGTATGAACAGTATGAATCATAAATGTTCCCTATTAAGACAGCTATGGAGGAAACCCCAAAGCCACACTATAATGCCACTTTAATTCAATATGATTCATCTGTCAGATCACTAGAAGGTCAACATTATGCTGTTAATGGCAGGCTATTAAGGTCATTTACTAGGATGGCTCAGTCGTCTCCTGAGCTATGCTGGTAAGGTCGTGCACTTTATATGAGCTGAAGCTGCCTTGTGGTCAGGAGTGGATTCTCACTCTGTGTCCTTTCTAACCTCCATTCACTCCCAGAAACAAGACAAACAAGAGTTTACATGCATGCTAGTGGCTTTAAATGCTAACATTAACATGATAATATGCTCACAATAACAAAGCAATATTTAGCATGTATAATGATAATAACCATGCTCAGCTTCTTGGTTTTGCACATTAACACGGTAACATAGTATAGGAGAGACTGTTGGGAATGTCAATAGTTTTGCAGGTATCAAAGCTACAATTTGCCACTTTTGTGAATTAAGCAAGCAGTAGCATGAGACTGAAAATCATGCTACATCAGATATTAGTCTTATCAAATTACAATAAATTAATTCTAAATAATACTACAGCATTTATCAGTTGTCCAGAAATAATTTGCCTTCTCTGATTGGTCATTGGACATTGGTTAAGGGCATACCTCGCTCAAAAATCTTTTAGAAATCAACATCATTTAGAAGGGAATACTGTGCTTATTGTTGAGATATTTACATTTCGACTGTAGTGATGGGCCAATGGCCTAAATAATATTTCTATCCATAAGAAAATACAAAATATTGGTGGCATGACAGACCAGATTGAAGAACCTGGTGAATTTGTAGCCTGAATGTATATTATTCTGCCTTAAATGCAACAAATTTGGGTTTGTATACTTCCTCTTGTGAAGCAGATTTAGAAGCGAATGTGTTTTACATCAGGGTCTAAATTTAACTTCGATTTTCTACACTTTCGACGTGCGCCATAGCAATGGTCAGAGAGATCACTGTTCGCAGCAGTAACAAGCCTGACAACTACAAAGCAGCTCTGTCTGACAGGTATAAAACTCCCCTCATTCCCTGACTTCTCCGCATTTCCTCACCCATCTCCCTCTTCCTCTCCTCATATCCTCTAACCCCTTTCATTACAGCTGCCATTCACAAGACGCACACTCACAGTCCAGAGGGAGGGGTGGAGGAAAAGACACTTAAGCCAACACTTTAACACAACAAAGAACCCATAGACACTGGTCAGGGACTGTTTTGTGCAGTCTGCACAGAAAAGTAATGAGGACAAGCACAGAAAGACACACACAGAAGAGAGGAGAGTGTTGTAAAGGTAATTACAGTAGATGACAAACTTTATTTACCTGGTCTTCCATCAGCAAGATAAGCCGTGTCACCACAATGTTGACTGCATTCCCCAGGCTAGAATCCTGGAACAGTTTGGCAACCTGACCTCCAGGGAAACAAGAAAAGACCAGTCTTAAAAACAGCTGAAACACCAGTCAAGCAAACAGAAGTGGGCTAAGAAAATATCCTTATCTAGTGCCCACTTTTAAGTTACCAAACAATGTACAGACAGACAGTCTGAAAGTGTTAAAACTGCTGTAAAGTCACTGCATGGCACAAGTTGCAATGCTCAATAAAGAGTTAAAGCACCAACAGTAATAAAAAAAAGGACCAGAGCTAAAACCACTACTAACACTAAAGCTGCACTCAGACACTTGTCATTACTGGTGTAATTTGGCCCACTTTGCTCAACACCACTGAAGAGACACTGCTGCTTTCTGTGATTTTGTAGCACTCTGGATGTAACCTGCTTCGTAACAATAGCAGCTGGCCAACCCTTCATTAAATACATTCCAAACGTGTGTGTGTGTAGATTTAAAGTGATTAAACGTGTGAAGTGATCCACAGTAACAGAAATAGTGGAAATGATGACACATAATCTAAGATTGTCTGACTGAAACATATGGCCTCCCAAAGGGGAAATAAAAAAAAATCAAACAAAACAATAAAATCTACACATTTGTTTTTGCCTCTAAACATTTGCCTTTATTGCATTATACACAAACAAACCTAAATCTGATTTATTTATTAAGCTAAATAAATCTAGGTCTGACTAATCCTTGGCATTATAGAAGCACAGAAACTTACTGTATCTCTGTCATTGTAGGCATTTCTGTTTTTATAGAATCTCTTCTAAAATGTTTCTTATGTGGCTCCAAGCTGTTCTTTTGTTTTACACAATGCCAAGTAACTAAACTGTAATTGTGTGACGGATTGCTGCTGACAGCTTAGAAAAACTAAATGATACAACAGCAAAACATCATGTTCACCACATCCCCTCAGTCCGTCTTTGTTTTATAGTGTGAAACTTGGCATGAAGCTTTTAGAAATTCTACTAGGCGTCAGAAACAATAAAATAAAAGTGAC
This sequence comes from Sandelia bainsii, assembly GCA_032362345.1. NCBI lineage: Eukaryota > Metazoa > Chordata > Actinopteri > Anabantiformes > Anabantidae > Sandelia > Sandelia bainsii. The sequence goes on along the minus strand of JAUMHL010000021.1, from coordinate 18,785,558 downwards.
AGAAAAGTGACTTTTAATACAGTGCATTTACATCTTTTGTGTTGTGAAACTTACAATATTCATGACAGCTAGGATGTACTGCTCGATGTCCCTGCGACCATGGTAACCCACCATCATTTTGTCGGCTACCACCAGCGTCTCCACGTAACGCTCGCGGCTAACTGAGCGCTTAAGGGGCAGCTGCCCGCGGCCGACGTGATGTGGAGGTGTCTTCAGTGTCCGCTGCCACCACGACGCGCCCTTCATCGGCTTCTCATCTGAGGAGGATCACACAAGCTCACATTTTGAACACAAAGAAGAAACCCACAAAAGCAGCCCACAGCAGTAGCGCCGCCAAAACATTTTCCAAACATTTTTGCATTTACTTTAACTTGCCAAGAGATTGACAATGATTATCTGAAACTCTTACCATGACCAAAGAGCAGGATTAAAGCAGGATTTTTAAACTTTTATTTGTCAAAAGATGGTTTTCTGAACATATTTTTGCTTTTTCTGCAACGCCCTGAAACACAGCCTATGACAATTGGAAGCTCTGGCACAACCACAAGCTGGCTGCTACGCAAATCAGTCTGGGACAGTTTACTAGTCCAGTCTGGACATTACTGCTGCTACTAAAAACACCAGAAAATCTGAACTCTCACCAATGACTCCACAGGATTTGCCCTTGTACTGATGGCGGAGAGATGACCGCTTGTAAACCACATGAGGGCGCCCCTCTGCTCTCTCCCCCCTCTCAGTCCTGGTCTGGTTATCTGGTGAGACAAGGGGTTCAATCAGGTACTCCTCTCCCCCTGCAACAATCACCCCCTGCTGCAGAGAGACAGATTTGTAGGGTAGAATAGAGTAGATTAGAATATAATATAATAGAAGAGCAGGGACAATTGCCATCATGATACAAATATTACAAACTTTACAGTGCAGGCCAGTCCAAAACTTACAATCCCAGTGGCAAATGTTCATCATAAAAGAGGTTTGCAAACATAAGTCATGAACACAGCTCAATCTACCAAAAAAACTTAAGATAAGAGGTGAATAAGAGTGTCAGACGAGAAGACTTAACTCTGCCAGTGCAGCAGATCTTCAGGTCAGTGTTCAGTTTGTTAGAGTTGTTGCCTTCCATTTATGATCACTGTCTACATGTATTTTTAGATGCAGCACATGCATGCGGTTTGTCTACTCCACAGTGAGACTTGGACGGAGGTTTTTTTTTCCTGCAGGAAAAACAGTGTGGCTTTTGAGTGAAGCTGGGGATTCAGGAATCCAATTTTTAATCTCCCAAAAACTATTGCCAGTACCACTGTAATATCAGTGCTCTTGACAGCGCTCTTCTTTGAAAAAATGTCAGTGAATTGGAATTTATTAAATGTAAAATAACATGATGTCAGAGGTCACTGTGACAATGAAACTGTGTGTTTCTGTCTCAATACTCTCTCATAGAGTCCTCTGCAAATAAACGGTGGAGCCCTCTGAGAAGAGGATCAGGGCCGAACAAACTGAACAGAACAAATACAAACACATGTGAGAGCATGAAAGAGTGAATGAGAGCGAGGAAAATGAGAGAGTGAGACAGAGAGCGATACACTAACACTTCCTTTGATTCTGCTCAGAGTGAGTGTCTCCCCTCGACTCACTGCGGCAGCTTTCAAAGTGCCTTTAATCTCATAATAAAGTTAGTGACGCTCCTCTGCACACACAGCCCGCTCACTAGTGAATGTGCTCATGCTGGTTTGACTAACAGTAATTACGTGTGCTGCTTATTAACGCTTTCTGAACACATCTAATCCTCAGCTGTGTATACAAATGTTACTGTGTGGCTTGCTTGTTTGTACAGAGAAGATACACACATACAGTGCATGGTGCTGTGAATGCAGGAAAATGATGCGTCAACAAAATGATGCATCACAATGCAGAGGATCCCATCAAGTGATTCATACAAATGCCAGTCCTCTGTTGTGCTGTGCTGACATGACACCGTGAGAATGAGACATAAATGAAACTGATGCTGCACTAAGAGCTAAACAGGTCCACTTTGGGAAGCTGTTAAAATTACAGAAGACTAAAACAACATCCACAGTCTATACGTTTGCTCAAAGCGCTGCTTTGTATAGTGTTAAAATAATTACCTTCTACATTTCCCAAACTGCCTTTAAACACCCTCAAGAGAACATGCGACCCTTCTTACATTGTGTGTTACAGGCAGATGTTAAAGGCCTCAATATGCTTCAAAAGAAACGTCTGTCTTACTGCATGTAGTGGGTTTAATTTAGATTTCTCAATTTTGGAAAAAGTTACAGAAAGATGTGGAGGAAAGGTGTGTTTTTATGGAGTATATTTGCCATTTTGAAATGTGGCCATTCAGAACAGGTATGAACACTTTAAAGTTATGAGACCTCCATACTGATGCCACTTCATGGCCTGTCAGACTTACTGTAATTACCAGTTTCTGACATTATACAGGATTGATGTCATCATCCAAGTCATAATTACTACAGGGTAACTCTGACAAATCTGAAACGCCTGAAAATAAAAACAAACACGAATGCCTCGTGTCAGCCAAGATAGCCAGTCAGTTCTTAAATGTAATTAAACCCAGATACAATCTCATATTGTATCTGTCACTGCACAGTGTTTTTAACTCTAACACAACTAACTTTACAGTATTATGTCCACTTTGAGCTGATGACTCAAGCTGGAAACATAAAAACTCCACAATTTATACCATCCCATATCACATGAATGTAAAAGAGTGGCATGAACTTTTAAGAGTCCACTGGAGTTAGTACTGGGTTTTCTTGCATTTAGGTCTATAGAGGCTACCACTGATCAAGAAAATTAACATCCCATAATCTTCCACAATAGATATGTGTATATCTCTAAATCATTATTAAAAGCTAGTGCAAATTGGTAAGTCTACAGCAGCTGCACTGGACATTTCTTAGCATTCAGTAGCATCACATCTACCACACTTAGCCAGTTAACTATTAAAATGATTAAAATCAATGAAAAACGAAACAAAGAGCCTCTGTTACAGTGAATCTTTCCTTTCAGATTAGGTTTAAACGTACCTGAAATTTAATTCTAGCTCACTGCAATTTCTGAGGACCACACTGATTAATTTAACCAATGATTAAAATAGGCTTTAGGACTCCGATTTTGTTAAAAGTTTCAAGCTTTGATGTAGGAATCAAGTGTTTCTGATCCCACTCTTGCTGAGCCAGCACTGTGGTTCCTGCTTATCTCGCTCAGCGTATTAGATTAGTTGGGAGGTTTCAGTCTTACCAGGCCATTACAGTTGCTCAGGGCCACTTTGCTTGAGTGTGGTTGGTCTTGGAGGTGTCCTACATAGTGGCAGTGGGGCGGGTAAGGGTGACTCCAGGCTAATCGACCCCTCTTCCAATACTCCACCCTGAATTGCTGGGATAGTAAACCTCCCTGCAGCGTCAGGTTTAGCAGGAAGTTGTTACGTGACGTGGAGAGCTGGTAGAAGAGCTTAGAGAAAGAAAAAGAAAATTCAGTTTATAAATGCTTTTTATTCAGAATGTTATGTACTTTAAACGTAAAGTTGTGTATGAATGTAAGACAAACAGAAAGAAAAGCATAATACAGAATCTGGCAGCCTGTCTTCAGTGCTGCGCCTTCTTCTTTGGAGTTGAGGTGTTTCTGCATCCAGTGTCTCGCCATTAGGCCCCACACGTACTGGGATGGCAATGTCATATTGATCTAAACTGGACAGGAAGGCAGCTGGGGAGAGACAGAAATAAAGAGGCCATAAAATCACAATCCCAGTTTAACTTAGTAAAGCCAAAATTTATCTTTACCTAATAGATTCTAATTAAATACAGATGATTTTTTTGCATAAGTTATAAATAACCCAGTTGGCAAAAAGAAATCTGCAGACATTTTGGCTCACTGCTAAAAAGGTCGTTCCAGTCTAAGTACTCCCTCCCTCATGAGGCCAAAGAGATGTCACTATGGTTACCCTGAAACTGTATATTTCCTGTCTGTCCCAGTCTGTGCCAGGGCCTTGTGGAGATTTATTGTCCAAGCACACACAGCTCCTAACAGCCATCGTCAGCTAACTAACAGGGAAAGGTCACCAGTTTTCATCAAACCTTAGGTCTCAGTTGGTGGAGAAGCAGCCGATTCCCACACAGAGTAAATACCCAGAGATCAGAATTCCCTGGTACAGACGTAGAAAGCTCCGTACTGGGAAAAACCACTCTGTAAGCATCTGTAAGAATAGGTCTGCAAGAACAATTACAAATGTTGCCTTCACATGGAACCCGTGGGGCAGAACTGTATTTTTGACTTGGGAAGTTTAGTAGAAAATATGCCAGTCATGGCATTTAAGTCATGAGAACAAAAATGTACAGTGCTTTATTCCTTTACCCCTCCATTCCAAAAATGGTGAAGGAGTCTGCGTCTTTTGCATTTTATTTTAATACTCGATTTTCTTCCCTCATTTGGTAGGTGCACAATTATGAAGCAAGCTAAACACTGTCAGTAACATGTCCTTGTCCAACAGTATGTTTCTACTAGGGCTGTAAGTATCGTTGATTTATCTGCGAGTTAATCTTCAGATTAACCGATTAACAACAGTCCAAAAACCCCAAAATATTCAAAATACTATAAAGTGAGACAAGAAAAAACGGCAAATTCTCAGAAGCTGGAACCATCAGATATTTCAAATGTTTCCTTGAGCAATGACTTAAACGATTAATCCATTATCAAAACAGTTGCCTACTTCCTGTAGATCAGTTAATTGATTTTGATTGATTAATCATTGCTGCTCTAGTTCCTACCTTACTTCATCACTTGACTAATACCTGTTTCCAGTCCCCTTATCAGTTGCCTTTTAGCCACAGCTTTTTGCCACATTGTCTATTTTGCTTTCTTGCCATAACTTTCCAAACTTTTTGTCTTGCAGGTCCTTTACCCTAAAGACATTTTGGCATGTCACATTGGAAAGAGCAGTTTCCCACAACATATCCATCTTGCACTCACAAATCACAGCAAGTAATCAGGAAGGTGGTGATACCATTAACTTTGAAGCACAGGAAATGTTCCGGGAGGGAATGTAAATGGTGGTTGTTAATAAAGTAGCTATAACTAACCTCCATGGAAGAACATAATGAGACCTCACACAGAATAGTGTGCACTACTGAAAACTAGCACAACAAATTAGACTATAGTTTGAACAAAAGGTTTGAGAGGAAATGTTGTTTAAAAGTCCATTAAAGACTCGCCACAGGACTTCTAACCAGTTCCTCTAGCAGCGTTACTGCTCCTGTTTACATAATGAAGCCATAAAATCATGGTATGTAAAAGGGTTTGCTAATGAGATTTGGATGTGTACATTACCTGTAAGATACAATAATTACATGCATAGTTAGGTACTGTTATAATAGCCTCTCACATATAAAATCTAATTTCATTGCATCAGAGCAAATATCTATCAGTCCTTTCGCAGCTTGCATTAAAGTACTTGTAATAAGTTGTAGGAAGAACAACATGCTTTACATCACGCCCTCCTGCACATAATTCCTGCGCTGCCTAATTAGTAGGCATACCAGATTTTACCATAAAATTAGCAGTCCACAACAGAAGCAGAAGCAGAAGCCAAGAGTGCCAAAAATTGTCCATCAGCTGACTCAACATCAAAGCAAAAAGCAAAGAGAGATTGAGAACGGAAAACATTTTAGCAGGAGACACTCCCAGACTAGGGCCACATACTGAACCTGATAAATACACTCTTCCACCCATGAGCAGGGCATCATTCTGGTTCTGTTATCACCAAATAAAAATAGTGAGCGGAAATATTTAGGATGGAAAAGTGTTCCTCCCTACACCCCAGACACACCTCCATGGCACCTCACGTGGATATCAAAACAACTGCTAACTCAATCAGACTTTATCCGTCTTTCCATCCGGTCCTTCTCCAAATGCAGCCTCAGTAGCACACACTGGGAAGTTATAAATACATACAGTGTACTATATGGTATGGTATAAAGTACTGTAATATTTTTAATGTTTGTTTTTTATAGTTTGTGCAAGGTAGTTCTGAATAAGACCTTCCAGGTGGCAGGTCCTGACATGTCTGAGGGAGGCTGCCACTTAAATATTTTAATTCAATTTAATCTGTTGAGGTCATTTCTTTAAGTGAATCCCAGCTTTTTTTTTGCACCAAGACAGTGGTGAACACAAATAGATGACTTATTTCGCCGGACTCAAAGTAAAGCTGCTATGAGAGGAGTGAATGGCTATGCAGATGAAGACGGGTCTATGCAAAATCCAAATCCTGGTGCTATACAGAAGTACACAATGAGCTTTAGACTCGACATTTAGATTTAACAGTTTAAGTGAGGTCCATCCAAAGCAAGGTCCATCTTCACATTTTGTTGTGGATGAACTTGACTGGACAACACAGAGTCCTGACCCTGATCTGAAACACCTTTTGGATAGTGCCCCAGTGGCTGAACGAGCGAAAACCCCTGCAGGCAGGCTCAAAGAGGCAAGTGGAGTGGAGGCTAATATAGCAGTAAAAGTGTCACACACCTCATTGTCTTTTCAGGTCTGAGTTCCCATTATGGTTTTGTTACAATAAATCACTCTTTTTTTTTTTGCTCTCAGTCTTCCTCTTTTCATGGTTTTGAGCCAGGTCATGGCACTGTACAAACTATCTTTAAGTCTCTGAGGTAATAAGCCACAGCAGGGTTTGAAAGCAGTGTTATTTAAGGGAAGCAGCGTGGCAGACTATTGGAGACAGATGGCTCTGAGGGGTCAGAGTTTAGGTTTAGGAAACACACCATCACAGCCTTGTTCTGGGTGATGAGACACGGACACTCGGGGAATTTATGTTTTTGCCTTGAGGGGATTTCACTGGCTTCAGCTTCAGTGTGTATGCGAGAGAGATCGAAATACTGTGTGGTGAGAGGTGAGGAGGGCAGGCACGTGGCTGTGCCACAGCAACATGATTTGTAAATGCAGAGATTTTGTGAAGTTCAGCAGTTCAGGCCTGCAGGCCTGGAGTGTGCCTCAGCCTGCCAGCCTGGAAAAGACCTGAAACACTTTCTACAACTTATTTAGCCTTTTTTCTTTCTCTCATCTGAGCACTGTGCATGTGAATAATAAAGAAAAACAATTACAGCAACAATGGAACACATGGTGATGCTAAAATAAAATGAAACTTTAATCCCATACTCAAATTAAATACAAATTCATTAAAAAGGGGTAGTTATTGTAATGTTTCTAGACATGGGTAGCATTGAGAAGTTTTTATTTTCTTATCAAAATGAAAAGCAGATTTCTGCCTGGGCATGTTGACTATAAAATACATTAAAGGACTCTTGCTCACAAAGACTGAAAAGAATTAAAGCAGCCCACACTATGAAGCCAGATTACAGACAATAAACCAATGATGTTTCCCACTATTTATAAAGACCTCAAAGAATGAGATCCTTGCTTGTTGAGGGTGTTTAATTCAAACCAGATCTCTGTCATACAATCTTGTCACATTTAATTTTTGAAAAGTCCAATGTATATTATGCAACATGGCTTTAGAGCTGTTCCACACAAGGGAAGGGGGTGACACAAAGGGTGAACACATGTTTCTATAATAACAATAGGATTATTGCCCAGTAACTATAATAATGTAATAGGATTAATGTAACTTTAGAGTAGATTCAGTGTTTCTGTCTCATCATCTTAGGCATAAATTCAGTTTTTCTCAGCCTCAGAGAAACTTGAACATGATTGAGATGATACTTCCAAAAATCAGGTACTGAAAACAGCCATGTTGTTTAATTATATTGGTAATTTTGTCAACGTTGATTTAAATCAAATTTAAATATTTTGCCAGTTTTAGATTATGTTAATTTTACAATCTTAATAAGCTGTTTTTTGTTAAGACAACATTTAGCATTTGAGAACTGTGGCATCTTTTTTGTTTCATGAAAATTATACAAAACAAGACCTGTTTGAAAGTCTGTCTGATGACCACAAATGCTTTCAGTCAGCAAGAAGTCCAAGTTCAAATAACACACTGTATGATCAAATTTGTTTTAAAACAACCAATTTAGCATATGAACAGCCTTCACACCACTTTGGCTAAATTTCTAAACAATCTTTCTAATCTTTTTCTCTCTATTTTGGCCTTATGTCCAAAATAAAACGCTAACTGCTGCCTGCTTGTTCTGTTACAAAGCCATAACTCACAACACTGAAATCCTACTCGCTATAAACAACATAAGGAGTGAACAAGGAAACCGTATACTGTTCCTTCTTCACTTGATTTCTGTCACTGGTTTGTCTGTTTGACATTTAAATGTGGAGGGAGGAAACTGCAGAAATGCCTGGTTTCAACACATGGCATTTGGCATGAAAATGTCATTTCAGAATAAAGTCACTTAATGAGCTTAGTAGGTCACAGTTAGTGGTCACTTGACCCTAGGCCACCAAAAACTAATCTGTTCATCGACTCCAATTGCACAGTTGTACTGAATTTTAAGAATATCCTTCAAAATGTATGGGTCATAATTGGCCCTGCGATGGATTGGCGACCTGTCCAGGGTGTACCCCGCCTCTCGCCCGATGACAGCTGGGATAGGCTCCAGCACCCCCCGTGACCCTTACGAGGACAAGCGGTTAAGAAAATGGATGGATGGATGGATGGGTCATAATTGGTTAAACGCAAAGTCAGTGTGACAATGACCTTTGGCCAGCAAAATTGAATCAGTTCATCACTGACTCCCATTGGACAGTTGTGCCAAATTTAAAGAAGCGTTTTCACATATCGCGTTCACAAGAATGGGCCACAAATACTCCATGAACATGAAGTCAGTGTGACCTTGACCTTCGGCCACCAAAATGTCAGTTCATCATGGAGTTCAAGTTGACAGTCCCTGCAAGAGTTTGTTAGATATCACGTTCACAAGAATTGGGTGGCGATACGGACAGACAAAGCCTCCGGTCCTGACTATCGCTGGCACGGAGGCATAAAAATGAGAAATCAGAAAAGGCGTGCATCGTGTTTTTCGATACATGTGAGTAATGCTGTGAAAACGCAATTGCAATGTACTGGAGCAAATGTATTCTTTGGAAAGTTCCTGGACTTTATTTTTCGGGAAGTTAAAAGTTATTGGACTTTTTAGTGGAAAAACAAATTTTCACACATATTTACATAAGAGAAAATGATGCTGTTGTGAAAGTTATTGTTCATGTTTTGCTAATGGTGATTCACCACCAGCAGCTACACTGAAATCACTGTAAGACCTGCAATGATTAGTGGATTAACCAATTAATCAATTTGTCAGTCAGAAACCTTTCTTGTTCTTGCTTCAGTAAAAGTTGTTGGCTAGATGACAGAAGATGGTTCAGGTCATCGCTTTGAGGATGTTGTGATTTTATTTACTGATCAAATGACTACTGGCTTAATCGTGAGGATAATCAGTTGATTAATCGATGAATAATTATTTGTTGCAGCTTACCTTGTGATTGAGCAAACTCATCTCTGTGACCTCCAGCGACCTCGGTGGCAGCCATGACAATGATGACAGTGTAGACCAGACCAGTCCTCCATAGCATTTCCATGGTTACTACAGTAGTTGCTATAGTAACAGAATTCAGTGCAGTGGTCCCCGGGCTTCTGTCCCAACATGTCTCCTGCCCTCTCAGATGCCCCGTCGCCTAGCAGTGGGACAGCTCAGCGCTCTGTTGGGCCATGGCTGCAGGAAGAGCTGAGAGTTCAGACAGACATAGCAGCCTCTACAGCGTGTCAGTTAGCAAGTGGTGATGAATCCTGGAGAAGTCCTCATAGAAGAAGGAAAAAGCCCAGATGGATTTCCCAAGGGACTCAGCATCAATGGTAGGTTTAGACTCCTGCGTGTAGCCCTGTAGAAAAGAAACTATTCAGTGATTACAAGAGGAAAGTCAGTAAAAGGGGTGATAGAGAGGGGAGAGACAGATTTAGACTCAAAGAGGAGGGCAGAGCATAGTGAAGCACAGACAGAGAGAGAGAGAGAGAGAGAGAGAGAGAGCCAGCCTGAGATCTCACTGACCCATGCAGTCACAGTCTAACAACAAGACAAACCTACCCAGTTCATATTCAGCATCCAGAGAAAGACTGCCCAGTACTGCTTTGCTTCCTAAGCTAATCAATCTTGGCTTTGGCAATGGGCAAACACCCTGTCTTTCACTCCGATGACCAGAGACAACGGCAGGTCCTAACCTGGGGGCCCTGAGGCCCCACTCTTTAAGGTGCCTGCCCACCGGAAAGACTTCAAACACAGCACAAAGGAAGCCATTGATCTTGTAAAAAGCAGCGCTTAATGCCCAAACAGGGCTTGAAGTGGGTATTATGTCAGAGGCTCTGGGGGTAAAATGAGCCAATTTGAGAGGAGCAGCAGGTTGCCATCACCGTTACGCTGGCTGACTATAGTGGTTCAGTGTATGGCTGAGTGACTTGCTGGCTGGCTGCCTGACTGTACAGCCTACTAATTGGCCCATGTTCTGGCTAGCAGACCGATGGTATGAGTGTCTATATGAAGCTTATTTACATCTGAGACAAAAGCAAGAGTACGGTAATAATTAGAGCCTGGCTAATAACGTGTTTTTGAGGAGGTACAGATATAAATATTTGGGAATTTAGGGGAAGGATGTACTAAAGATAATACAGAACAGAAATATAAACACATAATATAAATAAATAATCTCAATACAGATCCCTGATATGATATGTAACGGTGATTTCTGCACTGCAATTTCTTATTACAGACCTTATTAAGGATACATATTTTGAAATCAACTAATTTTGGCTGATGCATCTGGCTTGCCAATTCATCAATCTACCTGTTCTTTAAAAACAAAGTTGCAAGGTGTATTACAGTAAAATAAGGAATAAAAAAGCAAGTAGTAATGCCACAAGGTGGCATTAAAACCAATAACAACAAGTTAAGATGGTGAGTATTTCTGCAAAGCATTAGAGAGACACATTTTAAAGGATGTGTTCAATGCCTGACCGTCACCTGCTGAAACTTAAAGACTAACATAGAGCAAGTCTGCTGTGTAACAATTAGAAAACAACATCCTCAGATTCACAAAACCCATTTAAAAAGAGACCAGAACCAACATCAGGAGTCACATTATTTTCATGGGTGCCCTTCTCTTTGACTTGAGTTTCCTGTCTTTGGATTGCAGTGTCAGCTAAAACCTGACCCTTGATATCCTCCAGCAAAGTCTGCCCACCCAATTCACTCATGTCCTTCTCTCCCCTCCCCTCCATCCCTCCCTCACAGCCGTCTGCGGAGAGAAGAGTGAGCAGAGACGCCACACTGGCCCAGATGGCTGGCGGCTAACCAACTGCAGCCAAAGGTAATCGGAAGCAGATGGGAAACCTTTTGGTGACGAGAGCGGGGGGGGGACAAGTTGCCTCCTGAAGAGGAGGAAAAGGAGGAAAGAAAAACGAGTGCAAAACCCAAGGGGAACGAAAGAGAGACAGCAAGAGTGTAAGCTGTTCAGGCCAGCTGGGAGAGCCATTCTTGAGTGTTAATACCCTGAACTGAGTGGAGGAATGAGTTGTAAAGAGCCCTAATGTGCCTCTCATTTCATTTCAAACAGCAATAGGTACAGTAAAAGGCGAACTTGCTTAAAAACACTAAGGGGTCTTTGTACTGTTGCAGCTTCCCTCATACGTGGAACAACTAAAAGTCTCTCTCTTCCCCTCCCTTAGGCTTTCTCCCAGTCATTTCCTGCACAAGCCAAACTCCCCTCCATTTTCATTAGTTCTTTTGCTCCCGCTCTCAATTTATTGTGAGGTTATTAAACTTGCAGCTTGATATCAAGTGCTTTTCATTACCACTAACTCTCCCCTTGTTTATTTAAACAAGAGAATGAGGGAAAGACTGCACCCACTCAATGCTGTCCCTCGGTGCTTTTTAAGTAATGCTGCTTAAAAAGATTTGTGGACAGCCTTCAAAAGATCCCCACAACAACATGCATGCACTGCCTTCTTGGTAAATTATTGCTCCATTATAAACCGCACAGAAATGCAGCTAAATTAAGAGCAAGCTGTCTTGCAGAGGTGATGGTGTCGTACATCTTCCGTGGTCTGTTGTGCAAAACTTTCCCTCTGGGCTGTATCACTTTAGCAAAATAAAAAACATATGTTTGTCAGCAGGCCAGACAAGCACATACGCTGACTCTCTGCTCGGTGTTATGCTTGGACGAACAAGGAATATCGAGCATATAGCTGCAATCACAGCCACAGGAGAAAGTGGTCAGAGCTGCAGACAGTCCACATAATTTCCAACTCAATCACAATTTGCAAAAGAGAAAAGAAGGAGGGGAGAAGAAAAGGGTCGTTGTTACAACAAGAGAGAGAAAAGTTGGACGGCTTAGGATAATTAGGTGGGAATATAAGGGTGGGCCAAATTTGCGATGTAATCAAGCCAGTGGACCCAGAAGTGATTTGACATCTCATTTTTTCACCTTGTCGTCTACTAGTGAGCACTGACTGGTGCTTTTCATGTGATGTGAAGGATGTACAGTGAGGTTTTTCTTTCTTTTAAAAACTGGAGCTAACTATGCTGTCCTTGTCTCTAACTGTTGCCAGGGAGAGTGGAGCTATCCGAAAACTAGCACACTAATCAAAGCCATATGACCCGCTCAAAGTAAAGTCTGTGTGGAGCGAACAGATGCTAAGTGTCCCTCAGTTTAGCTTCAAGTCTAGCGCTCCCCCTCTCTCTTTCTCACACACACACTTTGTCATTACTTTGATCAGGGAGTAGCTCATGAATCAGCTTTAAGTTCAGTTTATTATTTCGTTAAACTGGCAGCGCAGCTTCTCTTTGCTAATAAGACCATGAGGCTGTGGGTCCATATGATGAATGTCACAAGTCAGATGCAGCAATTCGGTCTGAATCAGCAGCAGTTGCTCCCTTATTGGAAAACCAGAAGTCAAGGTTCACACAGATCTCCAAATGAAACCCTGAACAGGTGATAGAACTGATACAAAGAACTGGGAGATATATCTCAGACTAAACTGTCTGTCTGGTATAAAGACAGAGAAAGGAGAGAGGCAGGCATTCCTTTCTCAATTTTCCCCAAATAAACAGTGTGCAGATGAAAAGTGGGAACATAAACAGGCCGGAGAACCTCGGATGTACTCCCCTAACACTGAAAATGTGCCTCTCAAGTCTGAAACAATATTTAGTGAGAGACAGAGCTGACTCGACATGAAGTGAGTCAGACAGCAGCACAGGGAACAGAGCACAGATGGTAGTGGAAGGTTTTTCTCTCTCTGTCTTTTATCATATTCATATTTGATCATATTATCACATATTTCTGTGCAGTTTTTACCTGCTTTAGAGTTGCCAACAGCCCTAAATAATAAAATAGTTTCACACAAGATAAAGAAAAGTAGTAAATACTTACATTTGATCATTCAAAATGATGCTCAAAATAGTTGCCTGTTAACTTATCTAATCATTTGCATAATTCTTTGCTGTCATCTCCTTTATCTTTACATCCCACCTTGAATGATAAAAAAATCTTTACAGAGTATTTATGCTCTATGAGTGTCAGTTGGGGAAATATCTGAGATGTATCAGTCGGATACAGTGACTCTGTATTGGGACCGTAACTGACCTTATAAGGAGTAATGGTCATGGAATGGTATAGCCAGTTTAAATTAAGTTTCACGGTTTGATAATGTTAGGAATTCATTAACTCTGAGTCTTAACATTTGGAATAAGAAGCACACTGACACTGGATCTGTACTTGGTATCTGCAGATATGCTGGGTTGCAGCAAAGGAATCAGTATGTAGTGAAAAGGTTATATCAGTGCATCTGTAGTGAGCATGTGTCACAATACAAACACCTGAGAAACTAAACTAATGTTTTATCTGTTATGCAAACCACAAATACATTACATAACAACAGAGTCTACTTTATTCTTCTTGTATCTCCATACATCTCTCTGACATAATGCATTTATGGAACAAAACTAACTTTTACCACAGTAATAAAACAAATTATGCTGCACAAACATCACAAATACAAGACAGACACTTGCAGATTTCTGCAAAGTCAGCATATGAAATGACTCATCTATCATTTATGCTGTTCAGTGAGGGATCACACATAGGCACACATGTACACACATGCCATAAAGCTAATCAGAGTACTTTGGTGCATTTAAAAAGTGCGCTTTAAAATCTTGGAACGGATCCCTACACAACCTCTTCTTCTTCAAGATGTTACATATATTATAAATTAAAAATAGATTTCTACTGACCCACTGCCACTCTTCACTTATGTACCTGATGTCAGCTCCCATTACCGGTCTGCACACACGCATACGCACACGCCATCCCAGACATCCCAGCCGTAGGAGCTCTTGAGGCAAGGAGAACAGTAGGATAGCCCAATGCAATGATAGATTTAAGGTGGAAGCGTTACACAATACAACAAGACCACATTAAGTCTTTACAGGTGCATGTCATGGCTCATGAAAAAAATCCTCAAAAAAAAAGCTGAAAAAAATCTCTGCAGAATTAGATTGTTTAGAGTTTGCAAAGACCTAAGAGCAGTCTGCCTACATCATGTCTGGTCCGTTTTCTTGCAGAGTTGTGCATGAAAAAGCAGAGAGCGTGGCCGGGCTCGGTGACCTACCTTACCGCGTCCCCTTCCAGAGGTTTCCGCTGTGAGTCTGTCCTCTGTCCTCGGTAGTGAAGCGGAGAGGAGGCGGCGCCGGTGACTGAGGAGACTCAACTTCTTCCACTTCCAAAACCCAGAGAGCTGGAACTTAAAGTCAAGTTATCTACATTACGAAGATTAGACTTCCTGTTGGGCGTTCAGAATAAACGTCGCATGAGGCGAGTCCGCACAGTACACAACTTATTTCATTGAACATCATTTGCTTTACTCTTCGCACTATATAAAACATCACTTTGTGTGTCAGTTGTGGAAAAAAAACCTAACTACATGTGCTTTAGCCTGGCCTAAGTGGCTAATAAGATAGGAGGCAGATTCAAGCAACTTCATAAGGTTCCAAAAAGACAGTGAATTTATTTACAGTTGTGCCACCATGATACATATTTCCTAAAAAAATTATATACACTACTCACAAAAAGTTAGGGATATTTGGCTTTCGGGTGAAATTTATGGAAAACGTAAAAAGTTC
>JAUMHL010000021.1:18742805-18770279 GCA_032362345.1 Sandelia bainsii | reverse complement strand
TGGATCAAACACCTGTTGTGAATTTTGCCGTTAAGCTCCTTGTTAGAGAACAGCAAGTTGTGTAAAAAGTACTGAACCATTGAACAGTTGGACATGTGCATTCAAAAGTTTAGGGAAGGTCACATTAAGTTCACCTGTAAAGGTAACTGAAACAAACTCAACTTATAATATAAATAAAACTAACAGCACATGCACAAAATTTCTCCTGCTGCTCTAAAAGCACTGCTTAAATACTCTCTTCAATCTGAATAAGCCTCATTCTAGGTGAAACCATTTTCCATACAGGTAAATACAATTTCTCCTCTAGAAACAAGCAACTGATATCAGATTACTTTTATCAGTGAACATTCAATATATCCTACAGTCTCAATAACCTTACTAAGTTACACGCCAATTTTAAACTCATACCACTTAAAGAAATCAACATTAACACAAATATTTAGCCCAATCCCCCCCACATTTGGGCTAACCCATGACATCGCTGATGATGTCACTAAGATTATAAAAAGAGGAAATAGTTGGGCACCTCCTCTTTTTGTCTCCTGAGCACATGGTTAGTATAACGAAGACCTGATTAACTTAGAACCTCAAAATTACAAACATTTAACTTGTAAAACTCATAGCTGAATCAATAAACATTACACTTAAACAATACTTGTCCATGTTGTACTTTAACCCGAAAATATTGATGTAATACTGCAGCCTAATGCTTAACACAAACAAACTTGGGATAGTATGTGTTTGCAAAGTTACAAATTATAACTGGAAATTTTGTTTCACAATTTTGTGTTAATGCTTCTGACTGAACTAGAAATGTGTTAAAATTCTTAAAAATGCTATTCTGATTTAAAGACAAAATAAAAATAATAAAGTGAAATATAACTAAAAAAATAAAAATAAAGTGAAAGTTATTGTCAAAACGTCAGCACAAACATTGTTCCCCACACATATTTTCTGCTTCATAATTTATTTTATTTCATTTCTTTAACTTCCGATTGAATAGCAGCAAATCTTCCTGTAGAAGTAACGTTTGAATTTGCTGACAGTATTTTTAATGGAATCCCCTTGTTGAACCATTCAAGAGCTCTAATTGTGGACTTGGCCTTAATTAAAAAAACCAGGCCATGTCAGTAATTTATTTTGAAGGCACACATCCTTCCCTTCTAGTTTTATTTTGTGTGACTTCATTCAGAGGGATCCTGCTGATTGGCTGCATGATCTTCAACTCCAAGGAAGCAGCTGCAGCCCGTGAGGTGGGGGTAGTGTGCGTGTGTGGTTGTGGGTTGTGGGAGTTCCAGGGGTTCCTCATGACTGTCATTAGTATTGAGTGTAGATGTATTTGTAACATATCACCAATGTCACTATACAACATCACCAGATCCTTTTGGTAAATCACATTCAACTAGTTAGTTAACAACCCAGGAAAATGTATGTAATTAGTGCTGAAATTATAAGTCTATTTGTTGATTGAACAGATAAATAATCTATTTTCATAATCAGTTAATAATTTGTCAATTTTTAAGAAAAGACTGACAAACATTTTGTGGTTCCATCTTCTGCAGTGACTGGATCTGTTAAACTAAATCACTTTGAGTTTTAAACTAGTCCTCAAACTAATCAGCTGCTACCTCTGCTAAAAGAATTGGGGAAAAAAACACACAAGTGTTATGAGTCTTGTCATCTATCTACCAGAAAGCCCAAAATGTCGAACTATTCCTTTAAATAAGAAGTTATAGTCAGGAAATGGTTTGCTGAACTTCACACAAAGAAACAGAAATTCTGCCCCAGAATAAAACAACATGCATGTCCAAAAAATATTCCAGCATCTCCTTATTAAATCACTTTCATTTACTCTTTTATATAAACAAATGAAAATAGTTTAGATGTGCTGGAAGGTGACTTTTTTACCCTTGGATAGCGGGCTAGCTGTTTCCCCCCCGTTTCCAGTCTTTATGCTAAGCTAAGCTAACTTACTGCAGGCTTTAGTGTCATATTTAATATAGAGACCTCATCTGAATTTCAGCAATACAGCAAAATTAAATATCTGAGTAGTAATTATAAGAGCTTGGCTTCACACAAAGACTTAAAACACCAGTCTATACTGGCGAGTTGTACAGTATGCGACTCCTCACGAAACCACAACTTGTCATTTTACAATTTTTTATGAATTTGTATAGATTGTCAAATTTAAAGAAGCCATGAGGTGGATTCTGTTACCTTCACACAGAGCCAGGTTAGCTGTTTCCACCTTTTTCCAGTCTTTGTGCTAAGCTAACGGTCTCCTCCATTTTCACTTTATACTTAACACAAAGACACAAGAGTGTGGAATCTTATCATTTAACTCTTAACGAGACAGCACGTAAGTGTATTTCTCAAAATGTTGAACTATTCCTTTAATGTTGAATCACTCGGGGTGTTCTACAGTTTGTAACCAGGCTTTAATGATCAATTGAGTTCAGAGTTCTGGGTATGCATTTCCCTTTGTGTATACAATATGTGTGTGTGGGTTTATGTGTGCCTCCTGGTTTCTAACCCCCAGTAGCAACTTACACTGCTGTCAGATCAGATCAACAGATATATCTTTGTCTCTGAAGCAACAACATCGCTCTGCAGTGAAGCAACGTAAGTCAGTTATATCTGATTTAACAGCAGACATTCTTTGTCTCAGTAGATTACTTTTTCTTGTATGAAAACAGAAAATATTATACGGTATAGGTGATAAAATTATTAGACTGAGACTGGGCCTGAGGAAAACCTGTATTAAAGTGATACTACACTTTAGTTAGAAATCTAAACTGTTAATTATCAGTTTTTCTCTCCAATATGCCACATGCTTGGTTCTGTTCACAGTAGTTTAATTGCGTTTTTAGTTCAATTTAATTCTTAAACTCTCTTTCTGCACCATTACAGATTTTATAATTTAATCTGAACTGAGTCTGTAAATGCACTGTGATGTGTGGTACTTGGTTATTTTCTTATTGATCTGTTAAATTTAAGCAACTTCTTCAAAACCCATAAGTTAAATCGAGTGTTTTTTTATTTCCGCAGCTGTGCCTGGCTGTAAAAAAAAAAAAAGAATATAAGTGTGCGTGCAGCACAGTTGGGCTGAAGCATTGTTGCTCTGGCTTACAAAAGTAGAGTGTACATGTACAGAATAAAAATAGCTGCTTTCATTGTGCCTCAGAATAGAAAACCAAAAATGGGTAGTGTTTAACACACCCAAGAGATTTGTGTGTGTATGGATGTCTTTTATCACTTATGACTTTTCTGGAAATTACTGGATGTATTTTTGGTCCTGGAGCGAAGAGTATCTGCAAATTTTTCCAGCCACAGTCAGACGATATCAGCCTTGACAACAAAGGATTTTTATGTACAAAAAGTGCTGGTTAATTAACACTGTAATGTTCAGTGTTTACAGACAATTTGAACGGTTTCAAATTAGGCCACAATCTGTGCTCCTTGTGTTACTTTAAAGGCTTTAAAATGTTACTTAACTTGTTTATTGTTTAATATTCAGGTTTAAATATATACAGGCTTATTTTAGTTTGGAATCAGAGTAATTGAGAAATAAACATGCAAACTGTTTATTTGAATGTCAGTTGTTTCCATCGATGCAGGAAATTATGGTTCCGTCTGGGGCATTTAGGCCCCTAATCTGATATGCAGATAAGTCAGTCATCCAGTTCCTCCTACATCTTAAGTTGGTTAAAAATTATCATTAAAAGAAAGTTTGGGGATAAATCGTTACACGTATGAATGTTAAAGGGCACATAGTCTATCGCTTGATGCCTACACAGACTCAAATGTTGATGTATGCATTGAGGAATGCTCTGAGTTACATGACTCCGAGTTAACTTCCTCATAGCACGACCAAAATAATCACGACTTAAAATAGCACTAATAGCTGAATAGCTATTGCTGGAATGCTCCTTATTTCATGTGAACCACATAATCTACAGAAAACACAGCTTGTACTCGTCAGAGAAGCAAGTGAAATCATTGACCTCATGGTGGTATTTACACGTATGATTCAGAGGCCTAAAAAAGCTGAAATGTCTCCGTATAATTGAGGTTCCTCAGTCTGAGGACTTTGCGATGCAGATTTTTGTGTGTGTGGTTTTTTTTTTTTACTTTTTTCAAGCAGCTATCAAGACAGTTGATCACTTTTTACATGACACCTACTGTGTGTGATCCTGCTCATCCTGGTCTAAAATATACATCAAATGTCAGTTTCCAAATTTCCCAAGACACCAAGAAACCAACCAGAACTCAACTGTAGAGGTGAGGAGTGAATCAATTGACAGATGCAAATGATGCATGTTTTTTTTTATTCTAATGAGACAAAACCAATTTTGATATATTTATTTAATTTTTAATACTAATCATTTTGTGCTTAAGGAATCCATCGTGAGCGCATCACGTAATCACCTGCTTTTTAGGTTTTTTAAGGAGTTTTAACTATTTGACAGAACATTTAAAGCAATGTGACTAAGCACAACTTTACAAGCAATGAGCAACAAATATAAATCAAAACAGGTCTTAACACTAGGTTTGACCCAGACTCGCTCTAAAAGCCAGGAACAACAAGCTGGAGGATCAGAGCTGGTAGAAAATTTTCTATGAATATAATCAACCTTACAAGAAAGAAGTCCAGTTGCCATGACTCAACTTCCAGACAACTTCACCTGGATGACTGAGAATCTTCACAGATATGAATTATGGTATTTATTTGTTCTGTCCACTTTTAGATTCATTACTATCAGGCAGTAACTTCCTCTGACAGCATATCCTCTGTAACATTTCTGGTAATTTGGGAGGTGTAATGATCTGACTTTCTACAGTTATTCAAATGGTACACATGATGTAACGTCTTCCAATGTCAGACTGTAAGACTGTCTGACATTTTTTAACTTGTCTGGCTGTGTAGCTCCAGGTATGAAAAGTTTCCATCATCTCTAAAGCTGCCGAATTGATTGCCATGAATTTTAGTTGTGCTTGGTCCCAGGAGGATTAATCCTGTTGCTTTTGATGATCCTCTGACATCAAAAACGAACCTACTAAATTGTAATTACTTTGGTGATCACTTAATGTTTCATGTACTGCCACCATGAGGTCAAAGTATAAGTCTAATATTCTAAAGTAATGGCATTCCCATCAACCTCAGCTGTATTTTATGTTTGGTGCTAATTAGTAAATTTAGGTTAGTAAGTATTTCATCAATTACATGATTACAGCCCTAAAAGCAGAACAGTTTTATAAATTAGCATTATTCTGAAAAGTATTTAATGAAACATACAGGACATAATTAAAACACCCAGATAGACCTGACATAGACCTGATTTTCACCACGCCTGTAAAGCACCCCACTGAGTGATGCTGAAAAAAATGCTGACCCTTGTTTACTCTAAAAAAATTAAATTATGAAAATCTAAATATGTTTAAATAAGTCTTTAGACTGTGATATACTGTATGGAGATATAATTTACACAAAAAAATAAGTTACTAAATGAATAAATACCATCTGTTCTTGAAACGTAGTGATGGCTTCACTCAGAGCTTCTTGTTTGACAAACCTATTTATCACTGACATCAAGATTGATAACTTGGAACAGTCATTTCACTCCAAAACAGAAAAGTTTCATCCGATGACAAACACAATCAGGTCGTTGCTTTGTGTTTAGTTACATTTACTTTGCACCTGAGGGGGTTCAGATGATCTAAATCAAGCCAGAAACAATTCACCCTCTCTTCTTAGTGGAAAACAAGTACTCAGGACTGTAGATTTTGGCATGTGTCAGTAATTAACTCCTCCTCTTGTTGAAAACAGAGTGACTCATAGGACTTTTTCCACTGCTTGCTGGGTCACTGTCTGCTTACTCCGCAACACCTCATTTGCAAAAGTTGTTTTTATGAAGATTAGAAGGATTTATACACAGCATTCAGCCAGTTCTCGTCTTGAACTTGGTGTGAAAGACACCACGCAAGACTGTGGGTTCAAAGCCGGATCAGGAACTGTGTCATGTGTCACCTCATCTTTCTTCACTCTTTGCTTTTGCGCTGCATGATGTACAAGTAGAAAAGAAATGTAACAATCTGATTTTGAAAGGAACACGGGCTGAGTTGAGACTTGGCTGCTGCTTCCAATGTTGGAAAACTGTCAATACTTTGGTTAGTTTAGTCATGTCATAAATTATGACAACGTGATTAATATTCTTGTCATAGTGTGAAAGGAGGGTTGTTGGTTCATGCTTAAATTCACTTTCTCTTTCAGTTTAAATCTAAAGTAACATCACTAACATTGATAATGAATTTAGAATGTTAGGAAAGCTCACTGCACAATCATCTGTATGTTGCTTAATGACAACGATTATCTTCACATTTATTCATCTGTCGATAAACTTTAC
Organism: Sandelia bainsii; assembly: GCA_032362345.1. NCBI lineage: Eukaryota > Metazoa > Chordata > Actinopteri > Anabantiformes > Anabantidae > Sandelia > Sandelia bainsii. Next base: position 18,763,875 of record JAUMHL010000021.1, on the reverse strand, counting down.
GATTGATTGTTTAGCGAAAATGTCAGAATAGTCTGACTAGTAGGCCTGTAACAGTGTTTGTTTTGTCCAACTAACAGACTAAATCTGAAAGATACTGAAACGATTTTCATATAAAATACACAAAAGAGGAAGTCCTCACATTTGAGAATGTGGAACCAGCAGCCACCACCAATAGTTGTAATTCAGTTTCTGTCGATTTACAAATCAATTAAACAACTAATAATTTCAGCAAAAGAGTAAATATCTTGGGCCTTTAACTTACAATAAAGTTAAAAACCTATAATTTACTTGATAGTTTACAGAACAGCAGCTAACCTCAAACACAAAATGCATATTTTCTATTGTATACCTATAATCTTAGTGTAGTTTGGTTTATTTGACATTATGAAAGAACTACAAACACATCAATAAAGACTCATTTCCATTGTCTCTCGTCTGGATATGAAGATCACTTTAGTCACTACATGAAGGCATCAAGTGACTACATGCAGGTGTCCAATGCCTAGGAGAAATCATGCTGCCAGTGGTGGAGGAGGAGTGGAGGAGTGTGACTGTATATCTTTTGGAGTATGAGAAAAGAAGCACCGCTTCATTTTACAGATCCATAAATATTTCCTACTTGTTTCCAAATAATCTCCAAATAAGTTCCCTGTAAAGAACCACACAATACTGCTACAGTGTACTACAATACACTGAAAAGATGCATACAAGCAAATAATTCAGCATAAATTAAGAATAAAGTTTCCAGTGATAGATGAAGGACCAGTGAATACTCTCAGGTTTTTAGGAGCACTTCAATTAATGGAGGTGTATCTGAAAATCAATAATAAAGTCACATCTGCTCTCTCTCTCTTTCTTTCATAAACTGCATGCTTCTTTCCAGAAAACCTTTGAAATTATTAGGAAATAATAAACCAGTGCAAAAAGTTATCTTAAACCCTTTGTGACTCCAGATATTACTTTTGTCAGTCTTGTTTGGGTTTGAAGATTACAGGTTTAAAATGGAAAAAAAACTGTGGCTACTCATCTTAGATTAATGATATATGAGCTTCATGTTGGCAGTTGAGTTGCACTGTGGCTTATGTAGGTGGTTTTAGTAAGGAAGAAGAGCGTGTTGCCTAAAAACCAATATCCAATTCTGTCAATTTTTAAAAATACAATTAATCATGAGTAAAAGTCATCACATATTTGGATTTTTGTTTGTAGAATCTTATGTAGTGTAGAGATTGGCAGAGGCAGTTAAAATAGTTCAGTAAGAGCAACAGGCTTACACAGAGACACGCACAGTCCAATCACTTTGCCAGGACTAGAGTCATAACATAGAAATTTTTATTAGTGTGGTAATTTTACACTTCCAAGTTTGTAAGGCATAATTTTAACAAGATAAACTTGGAGGTTCTAATGCAAACAGGTGCAGTTTACAAAGCACCTATGCGGCAGTGATTCATGGCTACACGGCTTGTCCACATCATAGGGTGTGGAGGTCTTTGTTGTGGTGATAAGACAGTCAGGCCACAATGGAGTCTTATTTCCTGTGGCAGCTTTATTCTATGCTTGGTTGTCCACTGTGGATGTGGGCAGAGGCACAGGTATGTAGCCAGGAAGCTAAGGTTTTCACACTTTTCTCTATGATTTTAGAATGTGTTAGACCCTGGGGCGAGAAATTTAAAACATGTGGGACCTTGATAATGATAATCTTCTGTCAAAATGTTTTTGTAATATTTGTCTAAATTCCCATTTACATACACATGGAGAAAACCGACTGATGGATCTTCAACATGCTGTGGTAGAAATTTTCTTTTTTTTTAATAAACTTAATTGCTGATATTCAGTATGTTAAATAGAATAACTTAACTTATCTTATCTGTCTCAAAATCTGTCTCAAAAAACCCTTCCATTCAAAATGGAAGGGTGAAACGTAGTCAAGGAACTAAAACAAGTCCAGTTGCCATTAAAAAACCGTTTTTTTGAGATAACCATGACCTGGATGACTGAGAATCTTCACAGATATCTTATCTGTGTTTTATTTTTTCTTATTTCTTTGTAGTTATAACATTTCAGTCCTTTCAACAAGCACACTCTGCACATTCAGATTATTTCTTTTGTTGAGCTGATGTGCTGAAGTTTTTTGATAACTGTCAGTTTCTGTTTCAAACTCCAACAGGCATTTTCCACCTGCTTTCACCTAATCATTCCACTCTGCAATCAAAACCTGTTTGATTTTAATCTTATCTTTAAGCCCTCACTTCAGCACAGCCCCATTCTTCTGAGATCTTAGATTCATAACAGACACATTAAATGTTTGCTTAGTTGTCTAAGTTAGTGGGATAAATTCTCCCGAAAAGATTTTCATCCTAAAAGGGGAAAGCTCACAAACTTTCTACAGCAGAGGGAATGATCTAGAACCAAAAAGCACCTGTTTAACGGAAGAGCAAGATGCTGGAGAAAGGAGGCTGTGAGGGCGGACTGTGACTTCCTGTTGTGGCTTTGTCACCAGTTTGTCAATCTGCAAGCTTCATGCAGTCACTAAGTGTGGGGTGCTTCTTGCTAAATAACTCATCCAGACTTTTGGCACCTCACAGTTTGTCTGTGTAGAGCTCCAGTCCTGAAAAAAAACGTTTTTTGTAATTGTTAGTTAGTCTTGGTGAAGCAAAGGTGAGTACTCGGGATGATATGATTTTTGTTTTTTGAAAAGACTGTAACATTGAGTGCTGGTTTTTGCATTTTAAAACTGTATTTCTGCAAAGATAGATGAGAAATTGGTGTTGATTTAAAAGACGATGGAGGAGGTGTGGGCTAAAATGATGAAAGGTCAGAGGTTACAGAATTTAAATCTCTGTAGTGGTTACACTGAATCAGTTCCTGTAAACTGAACTGATCTTCTTCTCCTTCCGATTTCCTTCCTTTTCTCTAGTTTCTCTCCACCATTCAGGACTCCAAGCCAAAGTCCAGGTCGACGTCCCACCATGTCCACTGACCCTGCGAATGAGCTGCCTTTTTACTATGGCAGCATCAGTCGCTCTGACGCTGAGCAGTTTCTGAAGCTGGCTGGGATGGACGATGGCCTCTTCTTGTTGCGACAGTGTCTCCGCAGTCTGGGAGGCTTCGTCCTTTCTGTTGTGTTTAATCTGGAGTTTCACCATTACTCCATAGAGAAACAGCTTAATGGGACTTACCTCATCCAAGGAGGGAAATCTCACTGTGGGCCTGCAAAGCTGTGTGAATTTTACAGCAAGGATCCTGATGGTTTGGTGTGCAACTTGAGAAAACCTTGTCTACGCTCCCCGGATACACCAATTCGACGTGGTGTGTTTGACAGCCTGAGAGAAAATATGCTGAGGGAGTATGTGAAGCAGACCTGGAACCTGGAGGTGAAGCTCTGCTGAGACTGTATTTTGATAGTTTACAACCTCAACAGTCCTTAAAGTGATTAAGTACATATACTCAAGCTCTGCATTTGAGCACTATTTTGAGCTACTTGTACTGTACTTGTATTTTTTACATTTTGGAGAGAGAAGCAGTGCTTTGCTTCTACAGCCATAGTTACTAGTCTGACTAGGAATATATGATAAAAATCATATAATCTGTTTATAAATGATGATTGTGCATTATTATGCCAAAAACAGAAACACATGCACTGGTGGGATTAAGTAAAACAGCCAAAGCAGCTCCGGGCATATGTGAACTCAGATCCCAACAGGCATCAAATCAGCTCTTTATCTCTGCAACATCACTTCTACATTTAGTCAAATTCTACTCTAAAGTACAGTTCTCTGCACTTGCTTTTTATTGGAGCATTTTCTTGTACTTCTACTTCAATACATTTAGACTATTTATTCAGGAAGTATCTTTGAGATCACAGTCATAAAACTCATGCATGAAACACAACCAGCAACAAATCAGATAAACACAACAACTGGAAAAATTAAATTAAAGTTAAGGAGTCTAACTTGAGGAATGGTTGCAGTTCATTTCATTTATAAGGTATACAGTACCTAAACATTTTCCTCTCAGCGATTTAAAGGAGCAACGAGATGTGAGGCAGGTTGGAAATTCTAACAGTAAAGCAGAATATCAAGAGATGATGTGACTTTCTTGTCAGCAAAGAAGTCAATCCAGCTATGTGACACGAGGAGCAATAATGACTAAAGTGTTATGCATTATGATAAACAGGTTTCAGTGGCTGAAGCAATGATGGAGCATCGTGACAGTACAGAATATCTCCATAGTCATAAGCAGTCATAAAAGATAACTGGTAGTACAACATAGGATAACATAGTTTTATGATTTTGAAATGATCAGAACCTACAAATCCTTATTTAATTTTAATTAAATTTAAATTTTTAATTTTAAGTCAAATGTTGAATTTGAATCTTAAATAACAGTCAAGTCAAGTATGTATAAGAATCCACAAGAGATATACTGTATGGTTTCCACTGATGTTTAGCAGGAGATTTGGATAATACACACCAATCAGCCACAACATTAATACCACCAGATGCTACTGGATGATTTTCTACTTACACCAAGTAACAACGACAAGAAAGATTCACATTGAAACACACAACCATGAACAAGGCTGGAAAAGGTTATGATAAGAACAGAGTGACTGCAGACAGGATTTATGTTGTGACAAACCAGAGAGAGACTAAACTACTGAACTGTAAATAAAGTACTTAAAATTAGCTCCACCTTAACCATGTACGAGACTAAAATACTCCTTATACATCAGAGCATCAAGATTACCAATCTAATAGTTTATGACAATATCTCAGTTTTTCTTACTACATTTACTTTTGATACTTACATTTAAGTATCTTTGCTGATACAACTGTATTTTTACCTAACTAGGATTTTGAATGTGGTGGTGTGATGAAGGTCTTTCATCTGTACATTTTTATTTTTACATGGTCATAATGGCATATATTCTTATGTACTCCACCTCTTCTTCTCAGCTTCACTGCACCTTATTTTACCTCTGTGGATGAGAAAATATGAGATCCAGTATGGTTGCAAATTTTGATATCTTGTGATGTTTTGAAACGTATAGTTATAAGAGCTCAAGTTTCCAGATGACTAGAAAAGAGATAATGTTGCTAAGTTAATGTGTGTGTACAGACGTGTTTGCATGTGTGCATCACAATTGTTATGACAATTGTTAATTATATCTGTGTGTGTCCTGGCTTTTTGCCTGCTCAGGGAGCAGCCATGGAGCAGGCCATCATCAGTCAAGCTCCTCAGCTGGAGAAGCTGATTGCCACTACAGCCCACGAGAAGATGCCTTGGTATCACGGTAAAATCACCCGCAAGGAAGGTGAGAGGCGCCTTTACTCTGGAGTGCAACCCGACGGCAAGTTTCTGTAAGTTGTTCAAGGTTATCTCAAGGTTTTCTCTTTTTCGCCTCCTCACAAAGCTCCACACTTTCTAAGAGGTTTTTATTGAACGCATTTTTTGCTGTTGTTTCCCAGAGTGAGAGACAGAGACGAGCCGGGTACTTTTGCTCTCTCCGTAGTATATGGAAAAACAGTGTACCACTATCAGATCCTGCAAGATAAATCAGGGAAATACTGCATGCCAGAGGGAACAAAGTTTGACACAATCTGGCAGGTAGATCATCCATCCATATACATTGTGTAGTTAGTTTGTGTTGCAGTTTATGGCCTTTTCTAAACAGAAATGTAACTTTACTTTACTTTACTTTAACTCAATTTCAGCTGGTTGAGTATCTGAAGATGAAACCTGATGGCCTGGTTATTGTTCTTGGGGAAGCATGTGTCAACGGCAAAGCTGCTGAAAGTACTGAACAACTTATTTCCTTCTCTCGTCATATTAACATGTCATTATTGTTGTACAAATATGAAGTTTGGATTTGTAGCATTCAGCTGTTTTAATTTTATATTTACTACTGAAATAATTTATATAACTGTAATTTGTCGTATAACCTTTCAGAGACACCAAGTCTTCCTGCAACTGTGAGTATTGACAATATTTAGCATTTTTTAAATCAGAAAAATGTTTCATTTTCTAAAATTTCTTTTTAATGTAACTCTTTCAGAGGCGAACTGGCGCAAATAAATACACACCGCCACCTCAAGGTAAGTCGCATGAAGTACAGAAGGGAACAATACTTCAGAGTAAATGGTACACCATTTAAGAACACTTGTAATACCTTTTATTTATTGACTTATTTAAAGCTTATTTTTATAAACCACTGCCACACACAAAATAGTTTGCAACACTCATCGCTAGATGGACCTTCAAAATACAAAAAGTTCAGCAGGAGAGCACACAGACTAAACAAACCTCAACACAAACACTCATACAATGAGTGGTGAATGAACTTTACAGGAGTCCTGTTTTCAAATCTTACTATCTTATTCAAGTAAAAGGACAAAAGTATTATTATACAGTGTATTATACACTATATTAAGGTATCAAACATAAAAGTATTTACAATGTCCACCCCCCACCCCCGCATTATGCAACAATGCATAATATTTTATATACTGATCTTATATTTATGTTATATATAGTATTTTAAATATTAAACAGAAAATTAAAAAGTGACTTTAGCTGTCAAATAAATGCAGTGGAGTAAATAGTACAATATTCTCCTCTGAATTGTATTCAATATGTAGTCATCTTGAAGTATTGAAATGGAAATACTACACAAGCTGCATCTAAGTACATGTTTGAATAAATGCGCTTAGTTACGTTCCACCACTGCACTCAATGAAAAGCACTTGAGCATTTTAAAATGCAGAACTGATACCACTTTCAACTCTCTTGAAAATAATGAATTTAAATGTTTAAACTATTGTCTTGAAAATTACCACTGAAAATTGGCATGAAAACCTGTCAACAAAATAACATTAACAGATACAGAATTTAATATTTACCTTCTGTGGTTTGTACATTCACTCTTTAGCTGCTGCAGGAGCCCCCAAATCAGCTAACACCCCACCACCAGAGCGCGAAGTTCTGCCCATGGACAGCAATGTATTCAACCCTTACCACAACCCGAACGATGTGAAGAGGTTTAACATCAAGAGGAATCAGCTGCTGATGGATGAAGTGGAGCTTGGCTCTGGGAACTTTGGCTGTGTCAAGAAGGGAGTCTTCAAAACGGATTCGTAAGAGCAGAAATATTATTAAGCACAAACAATAACTCCTTTAAACAGACAAGTCAGTCAACAGGCTTGTTCATGCTGTATGCATTGTACACAGTATCATACCTTTTCTTTGTATACTCATACAAATTTGTGTGTTTCAGCGGTCAGATAGATGTGGCCGTCAAAGTGCTAAAGAATGACAATGAGAAAATGGTGAAGGAGGAGATGATGAGGGAGGCAGAGATCATGTACCAGCTGGACAACCCCTTCATCGTTCGCATGCTCGGCCTCTGCAGCTCTGAAAGTCTGATGCTGGTCATGGAGATGGCCTCTGCTGGGCCACTCAACAAATTCCTCTCCACCAATAAGTGAGTTCAAGATGACAGAAAACTATTGACACGTGTTTAGAGAAGAGATGTGTGTAACAGAATTGAATATGTAGACAACAGGCGTGGGACAGTTTGATGATTATAAAAGAGATTTGGTATAAGTAGTGAGCAGGAAGAGATTTGAACTGTCACTCAAATTTACTGCTGGTCAGATGGAGCATGTGAAGTTCTTTAGGAGGCCAGGCTTGATGAATATTAATAATGAGTGAACCAGACAAATTGCTTCCCACTGGAGCTTAATTTTGAGAAAGAAGGAAGGAGATGTGCCCTCATGGACTGTGTCAAATAGATGCAGAGAAATGAAAACTGATATCCATTGTGGGTCAAAACTAATGATCTGATGACCCTTGCAAACTATAGTAGCCTGCATCTCACTCTTGTAGTTTCCTTTATTTCTATATTTTCTAACTTAAAAGAATTGCATCTACTTTAAAAAGACAATGTCATGTTTTTGTGTTGGGAATACCAGGTAATAGAGAGACAAACCAAACACAGACAGGTAAACACAGTGGTACAGTGAGTCCAGACAATCAAAACTTGAAAGGGGTTAAATAGATACAAAAGTCAGAATACAGGCAGTTGTCAATCAGAAAAAAACAGAAGATCTGGTAACAGCAAATCATCCATGAGACCAGACAAGAGGCAAAATCCAAAAAGCTAGGCAGGTAAACAAAACTAAACAAGAAGTGATAAACAAGTTCAGGTTTTGTCCAAGGAAAACAGAGGGACTACCAACAACCTAAGCACTGGTGTGTCTGATGAGGTGATGGAAAGTTGGTGAGTAGGTGCAGAGTAAGGAGTACTCTACCTACCTATGTAGGGCAGGTGAGCAGAAGTTCCCAGGGAATGGGAAAGGCAACAGGGACATCTGGTGACAGGAGTGGAACAAACAAACCGACCATATCACATATCACATCACTATAATCACCGTACAACCAAAACTGTTTATGCTAGAGCAACATTATGTCAGCGGCACTGCATAAAACATGTCATATAATAAACATTAGAAACTATTACAAACATAGTTTAGGTGTGCAGGAAAATCGCAATATGTTCTATAGCGCCTCCCAGGGGCAGAATTTGGTATAAGTAGTGAGCAGGATGAGATGGGTCACATGATGTTACCAGCCTTTCTAATGATGTGTTTGTTGCATGGTAATTTAATTTTAAGGCTGATGATGATGTCTTAACGTTTAGTTAGTGTAGATTTTGGCACAGTTTGTCATCTCACTTCGGTGAGAAATGTGGCCGATAATTCAAGTACAGTCAACTTTTATTTATGTAGCATAAAATCATAGCTTTAACTCACAGGGCATCACCATCTGTACAACATAAAACAGTGGTTCCTAACTTTTTTTTCCATGTGATCTCTTGGTTGTTGTTTTTTTATTACCCTTCATGACAGGTTATGGCCTAGAGTGGACATTATGAGTGATTTTTTTTTTCTCTCAGATTGTTTGATTTGAATGATTAGTGGATAATTGAAGTGACGCGAAGTATCTCATATTTAACAACATTTCGATTTAGATGCAAATTAATATTCAAATTTGAGAAATAATGTCAACACTCCAAATCATTACACCCTTAGTTTTGATAGGACGACAAATGAAAATGACATGTTATTATTTTAATATATTTAATATATTATTATCAGCATCATTATTTTCCCCACAGGGATACTGTAACTGTGGAGAATGTTGTGAATCTGATGCACCAGGTATCAATGGGAATGAAGTATCTGGAGGAGAAGAACTTTGTGCACAGAGACTTAGCAGCTCGTAACGTCCTTCTGGTCAACCAACGCTACGCCAAAATCAGTGACTTTGGGCTGTCCAAGGCCCTGGGAGCAGATGGCAACTATTACAAGGTACTCATGAGTACTCTGAAAAAGTTTTTGCATTGCAACACAATGCTATCACCATTGCCGCTAACACAAACAATGTATTTGACACTTTTATTTTGTTTACTGATTTAATGTTATTACTTATATTTGACACATTTAACACTGATTGCTTTCTTGTAAGTTACAAACCTCACACAGCACAACTACTAACCAAGCACTCACAGAAATAGTGTCATCCTAATGATCTTGTTTGCTCTGTGCAAACTAAAGTAAACAGTTTATTTTCTTTTTACTGGTTTACTGACCCACATCTGGAGGGGATGCCAGCATCAGAAAGTACCAGGAAACCCTGACACAAAGAAATTATATTAGACACTTAAGATGTTTCAACAAGCCTCTTCTTGTTTGAAGAATATTTGCCCTACATAGCACCATCTAAATTATTTTAACAGCTCAGCACACATGCAGTGATTTTCCCTCCAGTGTCCACCTACAACAGTCCTACTCTTGCATGTGTGACAAATATGAACACCTGTATTATGTGAAGTAATGTAAGTTCACAGTAACATTTTAAGCTCTGTTGCTGTGTGGAATATTGACAGTTTATATCAACGGTTAGTTTATAGTTAGTTAGTTATAAAATTAGGTAAGCTAGTAAGCTAATATTTCTCTTTCATTTTTTCCAACAACATTAGCTTTGAATTTCACGTTTATTACTTAGTTTTGTTTTCAAAAGGTAAAATATTGTATGAAAATATAATCGTCGCAAATTTTTTATGCAATGAATTAACATTTTGAGGCACCCTTGGCCCAACCTTAAAGCACCCCAGAGTGCTTCATCACCTACTTTATTAATCAGAGGTCTACAGCTATACAGTATGTTGTCTCATATGATCAACACTAATGCAGACTGGCTAATGTAGATACGTGTTGTGTTGTACAGGCTCGTACTGCAGGTAAATGGCCTTTGAAATGGTATGCCCCAGAATGTATAAACTTCCACAAATTCTCCAGTAAAAGTGACGTGTGGAGTTTTGGTGTCACCATGTGGGAGGCCTTTTCCTACGGAGGGAAACCTTACAAGGTACTGTACCACATGTTTCTGCAGAACGCTATCAAACTCGGGTGTGCAATTAACTTGATCACAGAATTCACACTACAATCACTACATGATTGAAAATCACATTACAGCTTTTGTCTTGTTCCAATTTGTCCAGAAAATGAAAGGACCTGACGTGATACGCTTAATTGAAGCTGGCAACCGCATGGAGTGTCCAGCAGCATGTCCAGAGCAAATGTATACACTGATGAATGAGTGCTGGATATACAAGTGAGAAACTGATTTCCTGGTTTTGCTTATTGTTACTTTGTTGGATGTTTGCCTTTAACTAGAAGTGAAAACACGATAAGGCTGTTATCACATTTATCTACTTGCTGGGGAGAGGTTTCTCTGTGCTCAACTGAAATCTGAGTTCAACACGTGTATGTGCGAGCATGATCTGCACTAGTCTGAAGCTAATCCTGATCCAATATTCCATTTACAATAGTGTGACATGCAAACATGAAATTTCCAGTGCACAGTGAGAGTGAACTTTTCAATGAAGTAGGACATACAGTAAAAAATATTAGCATATTAATACATTTTGGACTTTTCAGTGATGGAGATGGAATTAATAGTAGTTAATTTTAAGATTTTTTTTTTAAATGTAAAAACATTTGACACAAGTTATATGTGATGTGATTTTGTTGTATTAGGTCTGACAAAGCCATCAGTGTGGTTAATGCAATCAGGTGTTTAGCAGTATACATTAAAGGTATTGGCCCAGGTAATTTGGAGGAGGTCATAGCTTTAGGTGTAAGATAAAACATACCTAGAGGAAATCTATAAAGTCTGTTAAACGATGCAGTATATTTTCAGTATTTGAGATTTTATCAACTTTAATCAAGTATAAAAATAATAAAAGTTGATAGACCCAGTTGTTTTTTATTCTGAATGTGTTGTGACGTTGCCTTCCATCAATCACAACTGCCTGTTTTGGGCCGTCCTCTCTCTCCTCTCTTTCACCAGACATGAGGATCGTCCAGATTTCAAGAAAGTTGAGGAGTCCATGAGGTCTTACCATTATTCCATATCGAACAAGGCCAAGAATGAGGGAGACGAAGCAGCTGCTGCTGAGCCTGTCTAGTAGACAGAAACAAGGCAGATTCTGTCCCAGTGCTGAACAAAGAATCCTTTCAACTTCCTATTAGACAAGCAAAACAAAGAGCTTTTAATGAATGGTGCACACTGACCAGCTTCAACTACAGCACTGATACATCTAAACAGGCCTCAGTGACTACAAATGTGCATTTGTACATTGAACTTCAGTGTGTCAGCCATGTAAGAGGATCTCTTCTAATTGTGTGTCTGTCGTGATTTGAATGTTAACTGTGACGTCTTCATATTGATGAGCAAGCTAATTTTATATTCTGGTATTTGGAGCGGTAAATGGTACACGTACAGATTGTTTTTTCAGCGTAATCTGCCGTCACCGAGGAGCAGTTTATTGTTTTTTATGCTAAATTAAGTAGAAATAAACATAGAAGTAGACATGAAGTGTATTCTGTAATGTTGTTATAATAATCAACATTCCTGGTAGTGATTTAATGTAGATTTCTGTAAACCAATTGCACATTTATTGTTATGATTCTTTGCATAAATAACATGCAGGTTATTAATATACTTCATAATCATATAGGCCAATTATGTAGGATATTTGTTTTGTAAGAACAGTGTAAAAACTAAAGACAATATAATTGTCAATAACTCTGTAAATCAAAGTTAATAACGTTGATTTACAGAGGGATGGCAAAACAAAACAAATGCAAAATGACTACACACACAAGATGATTACAGAGAGGCACAGATGACTACAGTGAGACAAAACAAGTATACAGACAATTCCAGAGAGAGGAACCACAAAGTGACACAAAAGTGAATGTGCCTGCTGCACAGCTACAAATTGTTTCTAAATAAACACAAAACAGACAGAACAACTACAGTGACTAAAGAGAGAGACAAAATAACCACAAAGTGACACAAAATTAACCAAATACAAACATTTTGTGTTTGTCTCAGTTACCCTCAAACCTTTTATGCCTGTGCACAGGGGTGCAGTATCATAATCCACCCATGGTAATAACCTCCCAGAAGCATGCAATATGTACATATACAGTGTAAATAATCTACATAATCTGTGTTGTAAATGCGTGCGTATCACAGAGGAACATCATGAAGAGGAAGCCCAAACCTTCACGTTGAGGCCAATTTTATGAGGAAATATTCTCCCCAGAAAAGTTGTTAAGTGAAAACATGAGCAGCATTTGCTAAGTTTTAGGGATGGTTAAAGCCATGGATGGCTTTAATGTTTTGTAAACAGATGATCAGTATAAATAACCAGTAGTATAAAGGGGCATTGTGTGTTGAAACTCAAAAGGCTGTGAAGATATTTAAGGGCTAAATTCTTGAATCGTTTAAACTTCTTTAACCCAAATGTCGCCTTTGTTTGTCAGTAATTAAAATAAGATGTATTGTGGTTTATTATAGCCTTGTTATAAAACACATGTGGTTAGTGAGGCTGCCTCCTGCCACTCAGTGAAATACTGCATCACAGGAAAAACTGAGCTGCAACAGGGAAGGACACACAACACCGGAAGTTGTTGAATTACTCTTCAAAATAAGGGAGTATTAATGGCAGAACAATTTGTTAAGTAGTGTAAGTAAGCTCCACATTTACAAGTTTTTACATCAAGTTAATAAATATCATCGGATCTTTTTTTGTTTTTAATTTATTTCTAGAACAATTTCTTTGCTATATTTTTCACCATTGAAAGTGACTAATTGCAGTTTAAATCATAAATGTAAAATTACTTCTGAATAAATATTATCTCTAAAAAGCTCAGTTTCACAAATTCTCCTAGCATTTTCATTTTATTGCTAATAACTTCTGAATACAAGAAATTAAATTAATGTTGAATGATTTTTCAAATAGAAGTGTAAGAAAAAAGGTTTTGAAAGTCATTCTGTCTTTGAATCTGAACATGAATTAAATTTAACAAGCTCTGAACATATTTGATTTCTACTGAAAGGTCATTTACGAGGCACATGTTGAACAAATTTGTACTAGACATGAACATTCATGTTATCAGCAGCATCAGCTTCAACAGTGTTTAAAATGCTTTATTTCAAAATCAGTAACTCAGTCAGATTGATCCATTTCCCAGTCTTTTCTACTTTAGACAATGCATTTAGTACTTCAACTTCAGGAAAGTATTTGAAGTGTTAGTACCAGACAGGTACTTGCACTTTTACTTGAGAATTGAGTTTAATAAGTGGTAATTAAAAATTAAATGTTGGGGGCCTCACAAAAGTTAAACCAAACATTTTTAAAATGATTGTGTAAACTACTAATGTGAAAGTAATTAAAATTGTGTGCATATGTTATGTTGTGTAAACATCAGTGGCTGGTGGTGCTTAGCACTGTCAATGCAAGAAGGACCTGAGTTCGAACCCACTGGTCAGCTGGGTGCAATTCTGTGTGGAGTTTGCATGTTCTCCCTGTGTCTGCGTGGGTTCTCTCCCGGGCCCTCTCATAGTCCAAAGACACGTGGTTAGGGTCAGAGTTAGGGTTAATTGGTGACTCTAAATTGCCCATAGTGTGTGAAAGGTTGTCTGTGTCTTTATGTTAGCCCTGTGATAGACTGGCAACCTGTCCAGAGTGTACCCTGCTAACAGGAAAAGCGGTTAGGATAATGGATGGATGAACATCACTAATGTTACAGATAGTAACAGTGGTACTGCCAGGTGGTTTAGTAACTAGAGCTGCCAGATAAATGCAGCGGAATAAAAGTATATATTTCCTTCTGAATTGTATGTCTGTGAAGATTCTCAGTCATCCAGGTGAAGTTGTCTGGAAGTTGAGTCATGGCGACTGGACTTCTTTCTTTCTTCTTCTCGTAAGAAGTCCAGTTGCCATGACTCAACTTCCAGACTTCTGAGTTGTAGTGAAGTAACAATAAAAGTAACATAGAATATTATAATTTGATTATTTAAATACTCAAGTAAATTACCTCAAATATAAGTGCAGCACCTTTTTAAATGCACTTAATTACTTCTCAGCACTGCTTAAAAATAATGTAGTACACACATAGAAAGCATTAGTGAAGGGGGACCATTATTGTGAAAGTGTTGACCGGATGTCGTCAGTGATGCCTGCAGCTTGACTGTGGTGTACTTTTCGTAGCGTAGGGAGGAGTCAGGCGCTAGTTTCTTTAATAAAGTGAGATGATTATTGAAATATCAGTGATTCCGCTGCATTCTTTGCATCATGTATCCATAATGTAGCCTGTGCATTTTGTTGACGTAAAGCTATTGATCACTAATTAGGTAATTTTCGATAAAGGATCGAAGGAAACTGACCGAACAGGAAGGCGGAACAAGTAAGTTCGGGAAAGTGGCTTTCAACTGCGCGATTTCATCACCGTTTGATCTCCTGTCTGCTGTAATGGCAGATTTTTTTAGACGATTTTGTTTCAGATGTGATGTCTTTTAGTGTTTACTGGGTGGGATTTTCATCTGTTATGTGGGTATTTTAGCTGTTTTTGGGAAGCAACAAGTCCGGCCGAGTTAGCTTGTCGCGTCACGAATAAACTTCGTAGAGTCGTCATGTGCCCTGCTGTTTAATCTCTGGCTTTTATGTCGGAAAATGTGCTAAAGCGGCATAAAGTTAAATGTTTTAATGATGATAACGGTGCCGATGTGTAGATGGAGGTTTAAATTAATCGAGCAGGCTGCTGTTACGCTGATAACCGCCGGGTTTGCCTCGTTTTATTGTCATTCCGCAGATTCTTGGTTTTACGGCGGAATTAGCGTCTGAAATAGGAAGTGACTCATGTCACTGAGAGACGACGTTTCATCATTAATGCAAATCTGTCTGACTTTACCTTTACCTGAGATGATGAGGCAAAAAGGTGAATTCAGGTTGTTATTAATAGATCTTTTTTTTTTTTTAGGCAGCAGATAAAGTAAAATTCACGATAATCATTCAACCAATTTATTCAAGCGTGGACTCAAATGTTGATTTATGCTGTTTGTATCACAAATTTACGATTTCATCTTGATATGGCCTCCATCTGTTATGTCACTTCTCAAGATAAACACTATAAATACAGGAGTTTGGTCAGTTTAGGAAGGTGAATAAAAGGGGTTAGACCCCAGAGGCAAAACTGGGCCAAACATGGTGTTGGTGTGTAAATGTTAGGTTTGCAACTAAGTTATTTTCAAAAGTAGTTGCACATGATTTTGTTACTTGGTTGTTTGGTCTAAAAACATGTCACAAATTTCTTCAAATGTCATCAAAAAGCCCAAGAATATAATTTTTGCTAACGTGTACAAGGATTAATTCATTATCAAAATTAATTAATTAATTAATTGCAAATTAATTTTGTTTTGATATGACTAATGGATTGTGTGAACTATTGTTTCAAGTCCATGTACTTTCCAATCCAGGTCTGATGTATTAAATGTTAAATAAGCTCAAGTTCAGTTTTAAATCGATTAGTTGACTCGCAAAAGTATTTTGATAGTTACCTGCTGAAATAATCTTTCAGTCCAAAAATGAAATTGTGATGAACATTTTCTCTCTTCTGGCATTTTAAAGCTCAAATGAATAACTGATGCATTTGAAAAAATAAGATTTATCGATGACAAAATAATGTTTCAGCGCAATATTGTAAAATGGATGGTTTATCTCAGTGTAAATGTGCATTAACTAACCAAACTTTCCTTTTCTCCTTTCTCTCTTTATCATACACAGGATCACAGAATCACAGACTGGGTCAAAACAAACACTAGAAGCCAGTCCACAACAAAAACTCTGCACTGGCCGTTTACATAATCTTTTGATTGCTTCCATTTCAGCAGTAAATAATTAACCAGAAACGTTCAAACGGATCACTGGCTGCTGCCCCCACATGCAACCATGTCCCTGGCCCTGAAACAAGTCTTCAACAAAGACAGGACATTCCGGCCCAAGCGGAAGTTTGAGCCCGGGACACAGCGCTTCGAGCTCCACAAGAAGGCCCAGGCGTCTCTGAACGCCGGACTGGACCTGAAGCAGGCAGTGCAGCTGCCCCACGGCGAGGACCTCAACGACTGGGTGGCCGTGCACGTGGTCGACTTCTTCAACCGTATCAACCTCATTTATGGCACCATCAGCGACTCCTGCACCGACCAGACCTGCCCCGTCATGTCCGGCGGGCCCAAGTATGAATACCGTTGGCAGGATGAGAATAAGTACAAGAGGCCGACAGCGCTCTCGGCCCCCAAGTACATGAGTCTGCTCATGGATTGGATTGAGGTACAGATCAACAATGAGAACATCTTCCCCACCAACGTCGGTAAGTGTTGAGATTAGCCACAGATGGTGTGTAAACTCTCTAGACTCAGATTCAGAATTAGGTCACACACATTTGGATTTTGTGTGTCTTGTGTTATAAAAGAGTTTCTTAGCTTAGCAAACAAAGCCTTTAAAATAAGTCACATTGTGAACTGAAAGCAACCACCCATTCACATGCTGACAGACTCCTGATGTCAAAAGTAGGGCAGTGACCTGCCTTTACATCTATTGTCAATTAAATTATTTCAGTTAATTATCTTGTCCTTAAAACATCACAAAGTAATGATCAGGGGCCATCCCAGGGCAGTGCCCTTCATAAGTCAGCACCTATCCCAAGAGCTCACACATGGTGTCTTCAAGTTGCTTATTATGTTGAAGCAACTAGAAAATTTCCATTAAATAATGATATAACAGAGAAAAAGAAGCAGATTTTCAGTAGTTTTAACCCGTTTTTTTTTTTTTTTTTTAGATAAAAAGATTAGATTCAGTTTAAATCTGCAAGGCCACATTCATTAGAGTATTTGTTGCACATTGCAAACATTGCTGTGGCATTCTGTTTTATATTATCTCCGTCTGTTGCACCGTGCATGTGTGCACTGAATGCCCTGTGCTGTGGCTCAGCATCTGACTAAATACAGAAACATACAAACAATGGATTAAAAAATGGGTCAGACTATGTACAGTAGGCTATTAATAGAAAGGACCTCTGAGATGTCTGTCCTCTAAACAGATTTCTGAAATATTATTGAATTAGTCAAAGCAAAACATCATATTAAATTAATCACTTGGCTGGTTGTGTTGGTTACATTCATGCATGAAGCTGGTTTTAACATGCTGTTGTCCAACCTGAGTAACTCCACAAGAAAGGTTAAAGACATACAAAAAGTTTATTAATTAACTACATCAAGATTTCTGTGGAGCAAACAGTAAAAGGTCATCATGGATTGACTGCAGTGTTCTCCCGTCTTCATCTGTCTGACTCTCAGGTACTCCCTTCCCTAAGACCTTCATGCAGGTGGCTAAGAAGATTTTGTCTCGTCTGTTCCGGGTGTTTGTCCACGTCTACATCCACCACTTTGACCGTGTGAGCCAGATGGGGGCTGAGGCTCACGTCAATACTTGCTACAAGCATTTCTATTACTTTGTGACTGAATTTAACCTGACAGACCACAAGGAGCTGGAGCCTCTGGTGAGTTAAAGAGAGGATGGGATCATAACGTTAAGCTGAACGCAAAAATTAATGAGATTATGTAAAAAAAATTTGAATAAAAGATTTAATGTTTTAAAAATATAACTCAATTAGTTTAAACAGTTCAGAATTATTTGGAGATAAAAACGAGCAAAAGATAAATCTTACTGTAACTAAATGAACTGTCAGATATAGAGACAGTTATACCACAATAAACACAAATCTACAGGTGTAAACCAGCTTCCAGTTTTTCCAAAGGTGCTATTTGGCAGTGAATTAACTTGCTTGAGGTTTTAGAAGACATTGTCAGAACATTGATCACTAAATATGACACATTGGCTGGTGGTATATCGCCCCACGTGTGACCTCAGTGAGCCTTTTAAAGACTTAATGACTCCACATAGGTTAAATACCTGTGATTTCTCACCAGTCAGTTAGAACTGAAGAAGTTCTAATAAGAATTTTCTGATGAGAGGCGAACCATCTTCAAGAACCTTAAGTAAGTCCAGATTCCGTCATTTAGCACTTTTGGGAAAACTTGGATAACTCAAATTTTCTGCAGGCAACAGCTGCTAGTATATCTAATTTAATGCAAAGTTGCACATACAGGATTTTTGAGGCCATTATTGACATGAAGTTTTAAAATCTGAGAACAGTATTTTGCCTGATATGGATTTTTTTTCCTTATTTAGATATAAATATGTAACTTAAAACCTCTTTGAAATATATTCCTTTAATTGTATTCTTTTGAAGATTATTACCAACATACTGTACTTAGCGCTATATGATACAAACCTGTCATCACCCTCTTCTGGACAAAACATGTACTGGTGACACTTTCTAAATTATCTCAGACATACATTTAGTTTCTCCGTACTGCAAAGCCGTAGACTGTGATCATCTAACGTGGATTATACTTTATTGTGGTTAATAATAATAATAGTACTAATAAAGTAGTGGGTAAGCTGTGACCTATATTGTCATGGGGCACCAACCATGAACCACAGTGAAATGTGCAACACACAAGCTGCAGTTTGCAATATCAGATCATTTCTTCTCACAACAATTTTAAGAGGTTTAACTGATCAAAACAAACACCATACCTGTGACCTATGCAATAACTCTTTTGGACTTGCATCAGTAAATCATCTTTGAATGACTGTAGATTTCATTACATGGGTGGTGTAGATCAAATTCAGCATTTTCTCATTAATTAGGATTACATCATTTTTCATGTTCTCCTGAATTTTATAAAGAAAACTTTGTAATGAACATAAGTAAACACCATGATATTGGATCACTGCACAGCCCAGGCCATGTTACAATGTTACATTGGCTGTGAGCTGATTGTTAATTGATTTATGGCTCCTCCACCCTCTGTGAGAGATTATGTTCTGTATTTGGCATGTCCAATGCTCTAAAGTAGGTCTATGTGACCAAAGCTCAGACAGATAACTGATCAGATGTTTTGACCCACTAATTTTGCATTCAGCTATGTCTTGTCTTGTGCTGGTGTGTTGTAGTTTTGGAAATTTGTGCACAATCCAAACAATAGTAATAAATTGTTAGTTGTGGTTTTGTCTACGATTCTGTATTTCCAGCACTGCTGTAACTCACAGTACTGTGTGGGTGTGGTTTGTGTTTACTACAGAAAGAGATGACCTCTCGGATGTGCCACTGAGGGACCACAGCGGACATGCGGACACACGCTGGACGAACTCATCCGTCCATTTAGAAGACTGCAGCAGAGAACTAAAAGAACAAACAAATGCAGAAAAGAGTCTATTTTTATATTTAAGTACTGTAATCTATTTTAGCCACATACTGTAGGTTTAAACCAGGAACCTTGTCTTGTGAGAAGTCTGTTCCTTTAAAAAGTCTTCAAACGTTTTATCAGAGCACAGTATTAAGAGGTGTATGTTTGTGTTGATGTCTCTGTTTTTCTATTTTATTTGAATCTCCAATCATTCCAGAACGCTTGTCTATTTCTTTCTGTTAAAATGACCTAAAATTAGTACGATTTCTTACTGTACTTCTAAAATTGCAATGTTGTTACATTAAAATTATTCTCTATGCTATTATCATCCAAACTTGGTAATCTGATTACATCAGTTACAATCACCGAGCAGTTGTCCTTTTTAAAGCTCAGCATAATTGATTTTTTTATTTAGTTGGTGGTGAATACATTTCTCTATTAAAGTGTAAACACTTTAGCCAGGTTTACCACTGAAACCTTAACAATTAATGCAGTGTTTTATTTTTCCAGGCAGAGAAAGTCTTATTATTACCTTTCCGAGAGTATTTTGTATGTTTTTAATTAAAATTTTGATTATTAAATAAATGTAATCCGTAAATTTAAAGGTTATATTCACAGGTTGCAGTGGACTAAATGCAGTAGTGACCTGCTGGTGAGTCAGACGTTATCAAGTCTGTGCCGTTCACTTTGAACCTGAGGCCACCAGGCAGCTTCTCGGATGTCAAACCTGCAGGTGTTTGTTGCAGATACTGTTGGTAGCTGAAGGTCACGCGATGACTCGAGCCTCACATGACAAAACTCTGGCGGCTGCACATGTTCAAAAGATCATGTTTAAATCTGTCCACTGGGTGGCATCAGAATCCAAAACCCTGCTACTCTACTAAACCTAGAGTTCATGTTGCAGTCATTATGAAATCAGCCCAATGTCCCAGTTATAGTCTTGAAGAGTGGAAGGAAAGACCTGATTCGGGTTAATGATTCAGCTAAGCTGGTTATGTAAGAAACAGGCCAGACTGTACTT
This sequence comes from Sandelia bainsii, assembly GCA_032362345.1. Taxonomy (NCBI): domain Eukaryota; kingdom Metazoa; phylum Chordata; class Actinopteri; order Anabantiformes; family Anabantidae; genus Sandelia; species Sandelia bainsii. Next base: position 18,743,129 of record JAUMHL010000021.1, on the reverse strand, counting down.
GATGAATACAGGGAGAGTTTTTGTTTTTTCAACAAGCTGAAAACAATATTGTTGGCCAGATTTAGAGGAAGTTATCAGTCACAATGGTTTGGATTACGTAAATAATGAGCAGGGATCTTGCATACAAGGAACACACAGTGGTCAACACGATTGCAAGATGAGCTGTAAACTTAAAGCATAGGATCATCACAATCATAAAACTTAAAGTAGCACATTTTGTAAAAGGACATGTTTATTGCCCCTGCAGGAGATTCAAGATTCAAGATTCAAGATTCAAAACACTTTATTAATCCCAGAGGGAAATTATTTTGGCATGTTACAGCA
>JAUMHL010000021.1:18707881-18742705 GCA_032362345.1 Sandelia bainsii | reverse complement strand
AAGAACCATAACCAGAAAAGATTAACACCAACACAAATACTAAATACTCAATTTACAGAACAAAAATAAGTAATAAATAAAATAAGTAATAAAAATGAATCAAGACTAGGTAATTTAATTTAGGAGGATGGTCTAAAAGGGGCGGAGGGTGCGTCATTATCTGCAGTGGTGAAGAAGTATTTGCATCCAAACGTTACTAATTTTGGAAAGTATTGAAAGTGTTTAAACTCTAGATTTCATGAAGGGATATTGTGCGTTTTTCTTTTACTTTACACATTTTTTTAAATCCAGCAGTTATTCAGATATTCTGCTTATATTAATTTGCTTGGTGGATACTACTAGGTACAATCAAATGCAGTCCAGTACAAATCATCAATCTTTACAAGATCATGCTGTTTAGTTTTTGATGACATTGTCAGAAATGTGCAAGTGAAATTACATATTATACTACTTCACTCTATTATCAGGGTTCTTTCTGTGTGTAAACAGGAAGGATACATATTGTAAACACCTCTCAGTATAATGTAGGTCAGTCCACCACGTCAACTGTGTTTTCAATAATAAAGACTTGACTGAACTGACACATTACCCACATCAACAAAAGGAGCACTGTAAACATCTTTAGGAGTTGAACTCATTCTGAGCAAATGCCATTTTTAAACAACCAAAAGTAGTTACTGAAGCTTTTGACTTAGATATTTTGAGAATTTTTTTCTGATGATGCAAACATGAATTATGAGATTATTCTAAGATTGCTAACAAATAAAACCCAGCGGACATTAAATAAAACCCAGGGACATAAATAAGAGGAAAATACCTGGATAACACTGATATTAAAATGTCTGAATAACATGGTTCAATTAAATAAAGTCGATTACTATGTTATATATTTCTTTATGAAATTTGAAGTATAAAGTAGCAGACATTTTAAAGACTCAAGTAAAGCACAAGTACTTCAAATTTATATTTAGTACAATATTTGAGTACATGTAATTTCCACCACTGATTAACTTCAGTCATCTTCAACTTGAGGTTTATGCATTCAGCAGCATGTAGTGATGGACAAAGTATTCATCCTTTACTTAATTAAAACTTCCAGTAATTTAGTGTAAAACTAGTCCATTGCATGTAAAAGTCATGGATTTAAAATACTTCTACAGTGAATATTTAGAAATAATAATATTATGAACAAAACATAAGTAAGATAACAAAAGTAAAAGTACTCATTCTGCATTCTGGCCTTGGTGGTTTCTGCAGTAGCTCCTCAAGGTGGCGTTAGTTTGAACCGCTAGGATGTAGTCCGGTGGTTCACCTAAGGGTCAGTTCCCTCAAAATCCTTGGGTTGTGATGAATTTAATAGGATCTTGGGACCTTGAAAAGTTATTTTTATTAAACCAAATCGCTCCTGGGATTTGGAACAGCTAACAAAGGTTATAACAATGAATTGAATGTTGGAATGTGTTTAAACATAATCTGAAAAGTAACTTGTTAATGCAGCTGCCAAATGAATGTAATGGAGTAAATAGTGTAATATTAATAATTGATACTTTATTGATCCCCTTGGGGAAATTGTTGTTTGGACAGCTGCTAGACCTGTGTCAGCACTACTACGGGGTTTCGGTGTCTTGTCCAAGGACACCTCGACATGTAGCTTGCTAGGACTGAGAATCAAACCGCTCACCCTTGGGTTGGAAGACGACTGCTCTACCCACTGAGCTATCATGTCTGGAATGTAGTATTGTATAAGTATAAAGCATCATGAAAAGTACGTACTGAAGTTAGTGCTTAAGTACTTGTGTACATGAACTTAGTTACTTTTCACCACTAAACAGCTCGATTGTATCTGTCATAGTCTTAACCACATGCTTTTGCATTAAAGTGGTTATCTATCTTTATACTTACAGCTAAAATGTGTTGTTTTTAAAACAAAAAACATAACATTTCAATATGATTTCATGAAAATTTAAACAAAACAACATGATGTAAGTATCTGCTTCAATAACATCAACCACTAAAATGACTTCATTGCCTGCTGTAACCTGATCCTCTTACAAGATTGTCCCTCCTCCCTCTCAGTGGAATCACTTCCAGAAAAAATCTGTCCTCTGGCAACATGCATTATGCCTGTTACGTGTGAGATGAGTTGTGTCCGCCTCCTGCTCGTCCCTCCCACTGGCGTGTTTTTCTCTGCTGGAATGTACCAGACACCCCCCGAAGGGCTCTGCAGTTGCAAGACGTGAAGGGAAGCACTGGAAAGAGACCAAGAACAAGGAGAAGAATTTCAGGCTGGAACCGGTCAGACAGAAGTTCATCTGGATTTACACAGGAGCATTTGGAAGAAAATGTAACTCAGCAAACGATTTTGTGGCTTGCAAGTCAGTTACCTCATGCAGTGATGTAGCTATGGGGATGAAAAGTAAACATGACATGATCTACACAAGTTGCAGTAAGATGATGAATTATTTAAGTTGGACACACAGATATATAAATATATGTATAAATATTATTATAATATTATTATTTGGTCCAACCTAAGCCCATACCTCTTTTGACAACTGAATAGTCATTTAATTAGCTTGTAGCTTTTGCCTTATATGATACTAAACTGAAATTCTCTGGGTTACGGATGGTTAGAAAATGTCACCTTAACATTTTCCATGATTTCTGAGATTTAATACATCAAGTCTCTGGAGCCAAACATACTTTTACCTCAGCTGTTGTAAAATCTATATGAAAAACAAAAGGATTTTTTATTTCTTAGTGTTTACAATCCACAGTGCTCTGTGCACTGCGTGACATTCGTAGCTCAACAACAACTGATTGTTACATAGTCATTAAAAAGTGGAAACAATATTGCCTGTTGTAACATGTCTTACACCAACTCACTTCCCTTTGATTTCTAAAAAAGTAGCACTGCCCAGTGATGACTAACTGCATTTAAACAATAAAACTTTGAGTTCAGAAGTGACACAAACATTCCAGCTGAGTCCAGATTGACTGTGGCTAGATAATCCAACTGCAAGCTACTAACTAATAACAACATTTCAGCTGTTGGGGCATTGCTCAATTTCAAAGAATTTAAAAATATTATTAGTTTCAAAATTCTTGGTCATACATGGTTTTGTAAAAAGAGCAAAGAGCAAAAACTAAGAATAGACCTAGATAAAATACCAAAAGGTTTTACAGAGCATAACTAGAACAAAGTTAGAAGAAAACAGGGTTGCAAAATCCTTTCTGTATTAAAGGAGTTTTGCATGATAGTTATTCCACTATCCTGTTCACTTCAGGTGTCCTGTAATATCTAAAACAAATACATTATGTTGCCAGAGGTTACCGTTGAGTCTTACTAAGTGAAAGACGCTTTCTTCTAAGAGATTCTAATAAGAACCACTCTCTTAGGCTTTCTTAGAAAAGGTACATGTTCAATCAGCACTCTGGGCACGGTGACCTTTCAACCTGATAAACATATGCATTTTATTGAAACAGTGGAAGCCTGCTGGTTGCCTCTAGCACACAGCTCACAGGCTTTGACAGTTTTATTTGGGCATGTTAGACGTGCATTTCATGAATACATTTATAGGTGTGACTACATTACATAGTGCATTCACATACATACACGTGTGCATGTAATGTGTGCAAATGTACAGTAGGTATACAGGAATGTTTTCCTGGTTTCCATGTGCTGCACTACTATATATATATCTCACACAGAAGTCTTCTCCCTATAGGCTTGAAACAACCATCTTATTCTACGCTTTCTGACTGTACTATAGTTATAATTAAGTTTTTTACTGGCTTGTTAAAGCTCTTAAAGTTAAATGATTGTTTATACTGATATACTGATTTCCCCAAATTTCAGTCTGAGATATTTGTTATCTCAAGAAAATCTGGATGATCCACCTTCGGGTTAGTGAAGTTTAAATTAAACGTTCAGCATGCTGAAACCTTTGTTGTGCAGCTTATTATTGTGCGCAGTAGTACACTGACAGCACAATATTTATGGTCTACATGCGCTGTATCTATAGACAGAATGAGGATATTTTAGATGACCTGCCTCTGAACTACTGTCATTATGAACAACAACAGCGACACACCTTTGTTATATCACATTTCAGTCTGAAATAATCGAGAAGCCCCTCTTGAGTGGGTATCTCCTGACTGAGTGTCATTCACATCAGAAATGTGGTTGTTGCCTTCAGTTATTTATAATAGCCTATCCTGCTTCCTTTTGACCTGTAATAACACGGATCTGCCCCCCCCCCCTGCACACTCCAATGTGCGATCTTGTTTTCCTACTAAAACCTGCCAGTCCACCATGTGCTCCTGGCTTGGGATAGTCAGCCAATAACTTGCGTAATATTTGGTAACATTGGACCTGTGTTTGTGGGGCAGAAGTTGAGAGGAGGAGAGGCAGGAAACCTCCAGTCACAAGACAGTAGACTCCTGAGAACAAACCATACATGGTTTTAACCAAGACACCCTTGACAAACAGTACATTAATGCTATTTACTGCAAGGCTATGGACAGGTATTATATGCAGTGATAAATTACATTCAACTGTACAAATCACAGAGTACATACAGTTTGACAAAAAGCATGTGGGATAGTAAAGCATGTACACTTAATCCGGCACATGATATTCTATTATTAATATCTGTCCTTCATTAAGCAGATGCACAAAAAACAACAATAATAATATGAGATAACAAAGGAGCATGACACCCCTGTACTCTGCCCCAGTCAAAAATACATCTATCTTTAATCTCTTAAAGTACTTTATGAACATGTCTTGTCTGTGGCATTTCACAAACAGCCCACATTTCTGAATAATCAGAGTTCTTGGATTACTTTCATTATCACAACCATGAGACTATGTCTCCACCCTCATCTGAATAACTTCAGGCTTCAAAATGTGGTGTGTCTACACAAAGGTGAAGAGGGATGAAACTTGTCATTGCCATAACTAAAATCCAAATAATTACTGTTTGTTGTATAAATCATTTTGTTTAATTTAAGTACATTTCATGTGCATTTTATTTCAAGATCAGAAATATAATGTAGCGGTCTTAAAAGTCTAATTTAAAACTATCAAAACACAAAGCAATTACACAAGCAATACTTCAGAATTACTATTCAAACATGCTAAATATGAGAGAATAAGTCCTGGTACTATCCAGTTCCAGCAAGTAATGAAGTAGATATATTGACATATTGAAGTGTTGTACTTACGTAAATACCCTTTTGAATTAGCTGCACTTTTCTTGAGTACTTGCATTTCACGCTTTAACTGCACTGCATTTCAAAAGCAAATATTGTACTTTTTACTCGCTATTTTTATATGACAGCTATTATTGGCTACTTGTTAATTTGAAGGTTTTACTCACAAAATTGATAATATGTTAAATATTATATGTTGCTAGATTCAAACATCCAGCAGTACATAAAGTAAGTAGTACAAAAGTAACAAATATGTACTATGTATTGTATTTTACATACTATAAGTACATTTTGATGCTCATATTTCTTTAATTGTAAGCTCTTTATATTTCGAGAGCTGGATTTCTTCCTTGAGATATGGCAACATTTGCTAGTAAATGTAGGAACTGTCTCAGACTTGAATGGGAGCATATGCATATCTGGCTCATGCTGCCTGGCTGTGTTTGTGTGTGTCCTACTGAAATACCGCAACAGCTGAAGTCACTGCCACTGCTGCAGTCTGTGAGTAGCTGCATGCAGTCACTCAGTTGGGGATTTCTTTGAACACCCATGGTCATTCATCACTGGGCGTGGGGGTAAAGTATAGGGCATTATAAATGTAAATGTTTCCAGGTCTTAAGCACATGAAGAGAGATAGCCGTTGATTGTGTCTGCTTGCACTCGTTCTTTATATATTTCGCATAGCAAAAAGGTGACCAATTGGTATTTTATTCATGGCTCCTAATTATTTTATGTCGTGGCGTCCAGTGACAACAGCAGAAACAATAACAATGACTTCATAGCGAAAACTGGCGGGTCTGATCTTTCTACATGTTACACAAGCTCCGTCTCTCTCCACCACCATTGATATCGTCACATCTCTTGCAGCAAAAACAGCCGTGAGTACTGCCTGTGCGGATGTGCACGTACTCACCGCATCGCTCCCCAATGCGTCCCACCGAGAGGCCTCAAACAGCTCGACGGCTGCGTACTATTTCGTGTGCACTTCCGATTTTGTCCTGAGAAGCTTTCCATAGAATGTTTTCACAATTTCACCAAAGACGATATTTTAGCTATTTAAATGAAACAGCTCTCTGAATCATCTTCTACTCTGATTCTTTTGCGCCATATTCAACCGCCATTTGTGCCTCTTTCCTTTAGAAGTGGTAAAGTGTGCTGGAATATGAAATGGCACCTTGCCACAATTTTCCTTTTCTGGAAAGCACGTGACGTATCCTGTCTGTTGATGCAGTCGAGAGGTGGGAGGAGACGAGGAGGAGTCACCCGGGAGGTTATAAAACGACCTATGCCGTTATTTTCTCGCCACCTTCCACGCACTTCATCAGGCGTTTATCCCCCTCGACCGTCCTACGCGGCTGTTGCAGCAGTGGGTCAAATAACGACGCTAACACTGGAGCTGTAAAATTAACAACGGGGTGAGTAAAACAACAAGATGTGGATAGAAGTAGAAGTTGATGCTGTTTAGCCATTTCGAAACTGTTAATTTAACATTTTTTTTCTTTCGTCGCTGCGGTAACGTTGCATCAATAACGGCAGCTAACCATTACCGTCTGACGTTAAAGTTAGAACCGTCACCTCGCGATCAGTGCTCGAGACCAGATCTCGCCAGTTGACCCTTATGACTCGCGTGCACGTTAGTGATGGCTAAACGAGTGCTAGCCTCCCTGCGGCTGTTGTAATCTAACGTCATTGTTTAGCTAAATAAACACTGGCTTTTCGATGATAATGTTATTTGCTTGTCTTACCCAGATCTCTGGCATTGTATTCAGCGTGCCTCTGTTGTATTCACTTGCAGCATGAGTCATTTAAATGGCTGTTAACATGTAAGCTAAACGTGGGTGGTGTTTTGGTTAGCTGGTGTTGCGCAGTCGCATCCCCTATACAGGTTGCAAACATTAGCAACTGCTTATAGTTGGAGATATACTTTTTTTCTTACATTGACTAACATTGCAAGTAATAGTGGACTGTATTCTGGCAATGTGGATTGTAACAGTAACGCTGCGTTGTGTTTTTGTTCACAGGGCTCCCGTTTAAAGCGCCGCAGCAAGCTTGACCAGCTAGCGCAGTGTAATCACTTGCGACTTTCTCTGAAACGATTTTTGTTTCGGAGAAGTGCAAATTGATATCCCAAAACCACTGCCGCCGCATATCCACCAAAAAAAATCAACCCAAATTGAAGCAAAAATGGTCCAAAACAAGATGACCGAAGTTACTGGATTCCATCGCTCTTTCAAGGTGAGACTTCCTCTTTAGCTTTGGAAAGTCTCTATAATCAGAGCACATTTGTCAGCACATGTATGAGAAAAGACTCCACATTGCTATATATAAACACATCTGTCGCTTTCTCACATCTTATGGGTGACAAACATGTCGTGTGGCCTGCTAACACGTGCATGTACAGCTAATGAAAGTATGGCTTTAGTAAATGATAGCCAAGTGTGAAAGAAGAGCTGCAGAAAAGGGCTTATGTAGTTACTTATATCATGTTCTATTCTAGGATAGACTTGTATGGCTGTAGATTTGTGGATTACTTTGTGGCTATACATCAAATAGACGTAGTAGTTTTACTGATTTGACTGTACTTAATGGCTTATGGTTGATGGATGGTTGATAACAAAGGCTCTTATCCGTTATGACAAACAATTGATGCTCTCGGCCAAACCGTTCACTGATAAGCTTGCATACCTTAACAAGCATATTTATTACCTCCTAGGGCCAGAATCCCTTTGAATCAGAGGACTTCACTAAAAATGGATCTCATCTTATTGATTCATCATTTAATTTTGATTCTTCCCCAAGACACGGTGAGTATTTTAACATGTGTTTTCAAAGCTTTGACTTTCTTATCTGAGTGTTGACGATATTAGACTAGCCTAGTTAATTCAGCTGGAAACAAAACTTTTTGGTTGACACTAAGGCCGCAAAATTGTTTGGTTGTCCTTATATTTTGTTTAAATAGTGATTTATTGAAGTTTGTTTGGAATTTATTTTCCCCTCTAGCACATGATAATGTAGACACTTCTGTTTTAACAGACATGCCTTCCAGCCAGCCTATTGACATCCCTGATGCCAAGAAGAGAAACAAAAAGAAAAAGCGTTGCCGGGCAACTGACAGTTTCTCTGGGAGATTTGAAGGTAAAAGCTTTTATTTCCAGTATCATCATTTTACAGTTACAATAAGTTGGTAGAAAACATTGTCTGTTTTTCTTCTCTAGATTAGTATTTTCCTAACCTGTTAACCTTTCTGTCGTAGATGTCTACAGACTGCAGGAAGAGGTACTAGGGGAGGGTGCTTATGCCAGAGTGCAAACATGCATCAACCTCATCACCAACAAAGAATATGCTGTCAAGGTAAGACATTCTCATACACTTAATGCATGACTGTAATACATTAAATCATTAGCATATTGCATGGAGTCATGATTCTGTGCTTCTTTCTGTCGTCATTGCCATATAACACTTGTCTGCTGCCTGAGTGAAGTACCGTGACCGGTGATCAATACAGAGGTGTTCATTGTTAGCACCATTCTTCATTACTTTACCATTATGTTGGATGTATGAATTGTGTACATCTAACAGCCCTGTGCCATGACATGCTGTTGAAGAGTTAAAGGGAAGGGAAACTAGGCTACAAGATGTGTAATTGCCCATGAAATTGTCTTTTCATTGGTAGTTTGTTAGAAATCTTGCTGAGGAAATTTCAGGTTGTTGGGCATATTTTTTTTTTTTTTTTTTTTTTTTTTTTACATGTCCCCTTAGTTCCTCTCTGTGTTTTGTTTTTTTTCAGTCCATAGTTCTGTCACTGGCTGCTGTTAGCACACAGTTCCCCTCACTGTTTTTATAGTTTGGTAGCCTATCAGAGAGCTGGGAGGAATTTATCCACCCCTTTTCTTTACTCCTATGGCCTACAGAGGACGCTCATAGTGAGAACATTATGTACTGGTAAAACTGCCAGAACAAAAAACATACAGAGAGGAAGGGGGGCGTTGGATGAGGGTTGTGACCCAGGGTGTTTACATTGCTTTGTTCTTCTTCCTCAGTATGGTTTTAGTTTTTCTTTTGGCTATGCAACTGATGTCTGGGCATGTGAATACATGTCTTTACTCCTGGGACTTCCATGTTTAGCTTTTCTATCTAGTGCTTATTTCCTCATTTTTAAGAACAGAACATTGTGAAATAGTTTTTTGTTCAAGTGTTGTAGATTGTTTTTCTTTTTACCAGTAAACCCACTAAAGTGTTACACTGGGTGTAAACACAAAGCTATTTTTAAACATCCAATTAATCCCTATTTCCAGTTTAATTGTGTTAAACTTTGGGGGGGTGGGAAATGACTGTTTAAGGTTGGTTCTCCAGAGTGTCTATATCATACCAATTAATATTTCAAAAGAGCTAAAACGCATATTCTATCATGTGACCATGGTCTGTTGGTATTGTTTACACTGGGATAGTATTGTAGATCCCTTTGGACTCTGCAGTTCCTGGGGAGGAGGCATGAGGGTTGGCAGTTACTGGAGGTAGTTTGCTAGTCTAAGGGGCTCAGACTGCTCCTGCCAGATGTCCTGTCTCTCCCCTCCCCCTCCAAACAAGGGGTGAGTTGCATATGTGGGCTCTTTGTGTTACAACTGCAACAAACGCCTCAGCATGAAGGATGAGCAGAGGGCCGTGCCTTATTTCAACCTAGTATTATTTTAACTTGGGTTAAACAACCCTTAGTGGATGATTCAGCCTACCGTGTGACTTGCAGGCTGTTGTGATTAACACATGGATTACCATAAACGCAACCATAAATGTAGCACATCACAAATAACTGTCCATCCACTGTCACATTGATAATGCATTTCTTAGCTATGTTTTTACAGTTTTTTTTGTATGTGCACATCACTCAGTATTGGGGGTTTGTGTTGTGGTCAGGAGAAAGTGAGCTGATTGGGGGCTGTTTGTGCTGCTGACTCAGACTGGAACAGCGCAGAGGCTTTGGACTGCTCACAAACCCCTTGTCTGTGCATTAATCCTAGACACACACTGCAACTCTGGTCACAACAGGCTTCAATAGCAGCTGTAATCCAGCTACCAGGAAGAGAAGCATGTGCAGCCTCCCAAGTAGACAATAACCAACCAGGGCTGGAAAATTCAGGCCTTTTGCTTTGGTGTCAGCAGTCTATTTTTCTGTCTCTCTTCGTAGGGCATGGCGCAGCTGGTGGCCCCTCAATGGTTTATTTCCAGGCAGCTCAAAGTTATATTTAGACAACATTTTTGTTTATTGTAAACATCTTTGACTCAGATCATGGGATGTTTCAGAAGGATACTTATGGCTCCTTGAAGGCACTTAAGATTTAAATATGGGTCACACAAGAAGGCTAAATATAGAGATACTTCTCATTCATTCTTGTTTTATTCTCATTCTGTTCAGCCTTGCTTTGGCAGGCAGTATTGAGAACTTAGAAAGTAGGTTAGACTATCTTCCCATCTGGCAAGAATAGCAAGTAGGAAAAGTGGATTTCTGGTCTGGAATGAAGCTAATTAGACTATTGTGTATGGATATAGAATCTGCTACACTGCCTGCTCTACAGTAAATTCAGCCATATGTGGAGTTTTGTGGTGCAGTGTGAGGGGATGACTTTCACCCAAATATGAACTTTCACAGGACTTTTTTGTTCATTTCAGCAACATCCGAGCAATTTCCGAACTGTCATTCATCCTAATGCTGTGGAAAATATAAAAGTAAAAGCCACAGGCTCATTTGTTTACGGTCTATTTTTAGATAATGTGGCTCAAACATTATGATGTTCTTTTCCAGATCATCGAGAAAAGGCCAGGTCACAGCCGCAGCCGTGTCTTCCGTGAGGTTGAAATGCTCTACCAGTGCCAGGGCCACAGGTAATGTCCAGTCAGTGACCAGCTAAACATGTCACAGTAATGCAGGCTGAGTGACCTAGTTTTTCCTGTATCTTATGTTGAAGTCCCCCTCCTAGGTCATGGTGCTAAAATAAAATTTTCAATGAGTGAGAACTAGATGACAATTTCCACTGGCTAATTTGCCTTTTTCTTTTCTGAAGGAACATTTTGGAGCTGGTGGAGTTCTTTGAAGAGGAAGACAAATTCTACTTGGTGTTTGAGAAGCTCAGAGGAGGTCAGGAAACTGTAGTTACTGCAGGATGCATGCACCAGATCTTTTTCTTATTTCTTAACATTCCTGTAATGCATGTACCCGGTGTCTAATCTATAGTCAGTTGTTTCTGTTTTTGTGGGAAGCTGTTCAGTTTGTACATATAGCTGATATAGTTGTATTTTTCCCGAATTAGGATCAATCTTGGCACACATTCACAAGAGGCAGCACTTCAGTGAGCAGGAAGCCAGTCTTGTCGTGCAGGACATTGCCAGCGCACTAGATTTCCTGCATAACAAGGGTAAGACCATATTTTATTCTCATCAGCACCAAATGATACAACAATCCAAAGGATATCTTTCCCAAGTAATGGGTTTAGTATAGCAGTTTGGAACTAACTTGCATACATTCACACAAAAAAGGGGCATTTCTTATTCTGGGACAAAGACCATGTTTTCATATTTCTGTTAACTGGATAACATTGTCCTTTGTCCCAGAATTTATTAACAATGAAATGTGACTGATTGTTCATTTTTTTCTAGGAATGGCACACAGAGACCTGAAACCTGAAAACATTCTCTGTGAGAGTGCAGACCAGGTATGTTTACTGTAAACATGTTTAGCCCAGTTTGTTCAAAGGGCAGCTAATGTGGTAATAAAGCATAAATTGTTATAGGAATGTGATATCAGCCTCAGTATTGCTAAATTACAGGGAAAATGTACACAAGTAGATTCCACATAAATAAGAAGGTATTAATTTAACTGATCCTGAGCTTATGTCATTTTTTTCCCCAGATTTCCCCAGTGAAGATCTGTGATTTTGACCTCGGCAGTGGGATCAAGCTGAACAGTGACAGCTCTCCCATCTCCACCCCTGAGCTCCTCACTCCTGTAAGTCCATCAGGTTATAGTGCTCATCTTGTTTAACAAACAAGTTTTATTTTTTTTATTTTATTTTTTTTTTTATAAAATGGGGAGTTGCCAGTAATGTTTTTCTGCCCCATCGTTTTGATCAAACATCCCTATAGTGATTTGTCTCTTTCGTGGACTAGATGGGTGTTTTCAGACTGTAAAACAAGGTCACCTCACTGGAAAATGCTGCTTGAGGTTAAGCTAGTTCACTGTTGGGTAGTTTCTCTGAAATTATGGCATCGTTTGCTTCCTGAATGTTCCTACTTGGCAGCTATTACTTTCCCTTATCATGCTGAAGTATGAACAACACTTGGATCTATATCCCACAGGTTAATGTACACGTCCTGTTGCTTATCAGCTGCAAATATTGAAGGGGGTTCAAGATAGTTTAATCTCTTGCTGTCGTCACAATGCAGAGTAAAGCCTCTGAACAGTGCCCAAAAAGGCGGGGACACTTGCAGCTTCAATGAGGAATGGTAAAGTTGAACTGGGAAGCTGTCCACTTGTCAACACATAGTGTCCTGTCTGTTGGTTGTCTGGGGAGGGCTGGATAGATGGACCAGAGCAGGTGAAGGATGGTGGTTTAGCTGGAGGGAACATGGCAGAGTGGGTGGGGGTTTTCTACACTTGCAGCTTAATCTTCCTTTAGTATAACTAACTGGGAGACAGTTGTGGGGCCAAGGGCGTCAATGTTTAGTCTACGCACTTCACAGTGGGGCCTGAATGTCTGTTTTGTGCAGCTATTGGTTTGTATTGTCTTTAAATGGCCTGTTGTATGGAGAGTTTTTGCATGTAACCACAAGACAGTGTGATAGCCTTGGAATACATTAAGGCTGCAGGAAACGCATCGTGAGCAAGGCTATGTCCTATGATATGAAGAGGTTATAGTGGGACCAAAACATACAGACTTTGATTTCCCTTTTCTCTGTGGTCTGAGGGGGGAAAACATCAATCCTCTTTCTGCATAGTCTCCGCCCAGTAGCCCCAACCAGGCTTATGTTGTCTGCTTTTCTTTATGGTCTTTATACAAAGGTTGTGCGTAAGGCTTGTTCTGGAAATTTTACCCCACCCCCTCCCCCACATAGTAACTGAGATGTGATTGGCTAGACTAGTGGGAGGGGGAGGGCAACTGGGAGGTACAAATAGTCTGCTTATGTGCTCTGGGTTGTTGTTTTTTTTCCTTGATCACAGGAACAATGTTATCTGAATTTCATTTCACTATTGGCACCTACCCGTCTTTTACACTGAGTCCTATAGTCGACGGCACAGTATAATGCGCTTTTGCACCTATTGCTGAAGTTCCTGATCCCACTGAATATGTTTAATCAATTGTTTTTCAGTGTTAAAATGTGACACTAGATGTGTTTGTGGTCTCTAGTGTAAATGTCAAGAATGCAAGTAAGAGAAGAGGGATCTTTCAAGGGAAGTTTATTTTGGTTTACCACAAGTGACTGCCTGCCAGTCTGGCCAGCATTGGATTTCTCAAATTTCAATGCTCAAGAAGACGTGACATACAAGCAGCAAAGGGACTTAAAGAAATTTCAAGGAGCAGTCTTAATGATTTGTTGTCACAGATGCAGGTGCAGCAGCATGACGACAGGTATTCTTTCTGTAAGCCTCTTCTAATCCTTTCGTTTCTAAACAGCAGAGGTGTGTGTCATCAGTGCTGTCAATATGGTCTGACTAGTCACATGGTTTCAGGAAAGCCCCAGGTTGCGATACCAACCAATCCTCTGTTAACAGCAGCTAGATTAGCTGCAGCTTACGGGAAGGTTTGAGGAGGATGTGACTGTAAGTGCACAAGGTGTTTGCAACAGCAGCACAGGAAGGAGAAATGTTAAATTTGAGACTGTACCACATCCATTATTGCTGTTACTTCACTGCCTCCCCCTTTCAGCTTTTATCAGTGGCATTTGCACGTGGTTGTAGACTGGCTATCTTTATCCCGACATGTCCTTGATTGGCAGTGTGTTTTCGTGGCTTTGAAATGAGATTAGCCTATCTAGAACAGCTATCGCATAGCCTTTCAGTTTAGGGGCACCTTGGTAGGAAAATAAGTTCTTTTCTGCATAAGTCTTTGTGTGTGTCTGCTGCATTTAGCCTGATTCATGGTGGATTGTCTGTGAAGGCAGCTGCCCCAGACGTGTTAGTGGTGGTGAAAAAGTGGGGGTTGGGGGGTTTCTCTCCAACAGAAGCAGCTTTGTTTGAAACGAAATTCCTGTGCAGCAAATTTCATTACGTGAGAGTGGAGGAGGTGCTGAGACAGCTGGGATGTGGTACACAATAGATGCCTGCTCAATGAAAACATGCACATCCACAGATGGACGTATATATTTAGGCCAGAGGGTTTTGCCAGGACAGTCCTCAATGGGTTTTACATAAAAACAGCAACATGCGTGGCTGTGGGCTACTCTTTGGAAAATAACTGATCGGCCCAGAGACGGATTAACGGATTCCCAGAACAAGTTCTCAGAATTTATATCAGTAGCTGTCTATATATAGGAAATCCTCAAATGTCAAGGAATCAAAACTCTAAAAGTATTAAAGTTACTAGAAAGAGGCAGCAATAAAATGTCTTGTCCACAAGTATCTACATGTCCTGCTGAACTACCGACCTCCTCTTCTTTTCTTTTCCTAAAGTATTAAAATAACATGTGGTGTTTGTGTTTCCAAGTTATGTAACTGGTGAGGGCTCAGCCCAATCTCTTGCTCTGCAGGACAGCCAATCCTCTTTTCCCTGCTCAGTGTTTGGCCTAATTTCTTAGCTACATAACAAGGCACTGTCATAGCTGAACCCGTCCTTGCCCTCAGCCCATTCAGCCTGGCTTGTGTACAGCTGCAAGTGGTGACTCACTGCCTACCCATACAAACTGCCTCATTATAGTCCAGCCCTCCCTTCCTCTACCCTTGATATGCATTTGTACACAGTGTTCTTAGTTGAGCATCCTCAACATTAAGAAAAGCTTTAATGCTTTTTAAATGCAGATAAGCATGTGACTGTCACATAGGCTGCACCCCATCACCACATAGCCAAGCACGAGGTATCAGCTGAGTGAGGGAATGTGTGGAACAGCCAAGAGAAACTTTTTTCTTGGCTCTTTTTCTGCTGTAGCTTTCTTCTTATTGTCATGCTTGGAGCTAACAAACTTGTTCCACTGTCTTTTCAGTGTGGCTCAGCAGAGTACATGGCACCTGAAGTGGTCGAGGCCTTCAGTGAGGAGGCTACAATTTATGACAAGCGCTGTGACCTGTGGAGTCTCGGGGTCATCCTCTACATCATGCTGAGTGGCTACCCACCATTTGTAGGCCGCTGTGGTGGTGACTGTGGCTGGGAATTTGGAGAGCCATGCCACACCTGCCAGGTGAGGATTTTACACATTAATTGGGCCTCCCTATAGCTGGATGCACTGTGTAGTGGTAAAGCTAATTTAGCTTATTTCAATTTCCAGAACACTTTATTTGAGAGTATCCAGGAAGGAAAATACGAGTTTCCAGAGAAAGACTGGGCTCACATCTCCTCAAGTGCCAAAGACCTAATATCCAAACTTCTTGTCCGGGACGCCAAAAGTCGCCTGAGTGCCAGCCAGGTGCTGCAGCACCCCTGGGTGCAGGGGGTAAGTCTAAAACAAGTTAAACCTCTTCTGTTTATGTGTGACACACATTTTCTATGTTAAGGTTTTAAGAGTTTTGTTTTTAATAACATATGTCTCTGATTTTTCAGGGTGCTTCTGACACTTTGCCAACATCTATCTTGCATCAAAGGTGAGGGGACTAGAGTTTTCGGTTGCTACTTAAAATGCAATCAATTTTTTACACTGATATAAATATTTGCAATTTGTGTATGTACTCCACAACTTAAGTATTTTTGTCTCTGTTCTCTTCCTTCAGAACCAGCAATGCCCGGGATCTGACATTCTTTGCTGACAAGGCCATGGCTGTCAACCGGCAGCTTGCTGAACAGGATGGCATGGAAGAAGAGGAGCAGCAGCAGGAAGTTCCATTCGTTGTTACAGCTACTGGCTCTTCTATGCGCCTCTCTCCTCCTTCCAACTCCAAGCTGGCCAGACGTAGGCAGCGAAGCAGCCAGCCCAAGGGAGGGCCCGTCTCTGCTGCAGAGCTTCGTCAGCTCTTGGCCCCCTTGGTTATCGTGGGAGACTGTGCCTGAACTTTATCAACTCTGACCTCCAACCTTCCGTTAAGATTAAAGTCCAGATTTAAGGCTGCCCTCCCCAATGCTGGTCCCTCTTTCTGACTCTAGCTGGCCTTGGTTTCTCTGCCACTCAGGCTTTATTGCCTCGTTGTAAAGGGAGATGCTGCTTGCAGCCCTTCCTCTAAATGCCTTCTGCTCTTCTGCAGCATTTCTGAAGCACATCAGCCCAGGGCCTGCATATAGCAACACAAAAATATGTGCATGTCCAGGTTGGGGAGGAGGGGCAGTTAATGATTTGAAAGAGAAGTATTTTCTAAGTTATGTTTGTTTTTCCCATACAACTCAGTTTAGAAGAAATCAGAACACTTATCTTCGAAACTAAGCTCAGACACCAAAGGACAACCTGTTGTGCTGCTCCCACATTACAACTGGATCCACTGTGAATTAAGTTATCTGGAATGTTCTCTTTGCCTGTATGTAAATGCATGAATGGCCTGTCTGCAGATACATACAAGCTTATGCAATATGCCAAGATGAAGGCTGTTCCTGTCTTGAAGGGATTCAGTATAAGGGGTTGGAAGGGCTCTAAGCCAATGCTGTCCGTGCCTGGTAAGGCCCACAATGTGGCTGGGGACTCTTCAAATAATTTTTTTCCTCCATTTTACGATAGATTTCTCATAACTGAGCCTATTCTGTAAATGTCTGAGCTGACACACGCACTCATCCAGCTTGGTGGCCATGCACTTAATGCTCTGAGAGCAAAGAATGTTTGTCTGTACCCAGCCAGCCCTGACATACTGTTGCACCAAATCAGTTTGTTATATGAATTTAAGCCAAATTATTGGTGGCCATGCTGTTCAGTGTTTGAGGCCATCAGGCAAGTCTAATAGTGTTGACTATATTTCTTGAGATATGATGCATGGCCTCCCGAAGACTTATGAGCTCACTCTGAAGTATACCTGGTTTGTTGGCACAAACTAAGAATACAGTATGTTTAAATGGCTAGGCAAGTGAAACTGGGTCATTGTTACTATCATTGTAAAGAATTTATGACATGCCCCTTGCCATAAGCAGAACTTTTCTTTTCTCTTTTCTTTTTTGTAAGGTGTTTTTTTTTTTTTTCTTCATACAAATCAATTTATGCATTAGAGTTGACCTTTAATATTTTTGCCGTAAAGGTTAGAACCCCTATCGGGTTTGAAAAGCACATTTTGGCCAATGTGACCTGAGTGTCATTTGTTGATCATACATTTATTTGGACCATTTTTTTTTTTCATTTTTTTTTTTTTTTAATATATAAAGGGTTCACCATTGTCGTATTTTTCGTGAGACACATCCCTTTCAAAATAATGACATTACAAATTCTCCTTACTCAAAATGACTTTTTCAAAAAAAGAAACATTAAAAAAGGAAAAACATTCCACAAAAAGAAACAAAAAAAGTCTTCCACAGACATGTAGCTGTATCAAGTTTACTTTATTTTTCATGTTTGAAAACTCCATGTCAATGTGCCACACTGATTTTTTTTTTTTTTTTTTCCTTCCTTTTTTGTATGGCTGTTAATAAGCTTTTATGTTCTATATGGTGATTTTCATGCAGGTGCTGTTAAGTTCAGGTGAAACACCAGATGTTTTCCTTTAATTTTTTTATGTTTTGTGTTTTTAAAAGTTCACAGTATGTGGTGTATGAGTTGAGAAGATGGAAAGTTTAGTTCATCTGGAGCGCTCATGCCCAGTGAAGATGAGTTTTTAATTATTTTTTTTTTTGGGTGTGTAAGAGTTAGCAATAATTTTTTTGTTGTTCAGATTAAGTTAAAGCTCATTCTGAAACTGACAGGTAATGGTCTGGTGATGAGGTGGTCTCACAACACTGCAGCCATTTCACCAAAGAGGGTTCAAGTCTTTGAACGTGTGATCCATCACCTAGCAGTGAGAAGTGGGGAACTTCTGATTGTCCATGTCCTGTTGCCAGCACTGCAGCAGCGGTACTCTGGAAGTGGTGTCAAAGGACCCATTATGCTGTTAATAGGACACTGTAATAGTTCTAAAAATACCTTTCTACAGATGCATCGTTATGGGGTTTTATGTCTTATAATAAGACTTACTTGAATTTGTGTATGCAGCTGTTTCTTCTCCAGATGGGAAACTACTTTGCTATTAGTAATTTCAAAGCATTAAGCTTATGATCAAGGCAACCTTGGGGGTTTTGAAAATACCCATACAGTTCAGTATTCTGCCTTTTTCTCCCTTTTGAGCATCAGACAAGTTAGTCCCTACTTTTTGATAGGGTTGGATACTCAAACGCACAGACTTTGGCCATACTCTGTATTATCCCAAAAGGTATAAGAGTTTTATTGGTCATGATAATTTCTACTTTTTGTCAAATGGCAGTAACTTTTTGGACTGCCTTATACTGGGGTGAAGGGGACAAAATATCCTCAAGGCTCACAATTTTATAGTGTATGTCATTTTGAAGTAAAAGTGTTAAAATTCAGATAGACAGTCCATCATCCCCACAATTTGAATGTAGCCCAGAGGCAAAAGCATTTACAATCCAGCAACATTGGTCAAATGTTTTAAGTAGTTCATTTCATGGACTCATTGGGTTTTTCTGTCTGTTCATACAGTCCTCAATTTCTTTTTGTTTTTGAGATGACTCCTGATGTTAACAGTCTCAATTTCCCCAAACCCATTTTGCTCATGGGAAGAAATATGAAAGAAGTACTAAATCATTATACAAGTACATAAATATTTTTGATTTAAAATAAGCACTTTACTGTACCATGTGAATGATTGCAGTTCACTCAAGGCAACATTTATGACAGTTGCAACAGATTTTTGTATTTTTTTTTTTCTACAAAAAAAAAATAAAATAAAATGCTTTGAACCGCACATTGTCTGGTTATTGTAATGTTTTTTTATTTTGTTTGCTTGAAACCGAAAGGGCTAAAGTGAAACCCACTTTCTCAGATATGTATTTTCTCCTCTATCACTAGTTTCACATTAACTTAGCAGTCTTATCTTTTGCCTAGGCTGCGGCTGTTCCATCTGAATGTGTGTTGTAAATCAGTTATCAGTAACAGTCCCTGATATCTGAGTTGACAAACGTCCTTTGCTCTTGGTGAATATGAGCTCACTTGTCTCCTAACAGACAAATATGCTAGTGGTTTCACCTTGCATTAGTAATGGTGAGCGCGACTGTGGGGGCGCTCTACACTGCTCGACAGGCCCAATCTGGACAAGACTGATGCAACGTGCTGCAAGAGCTGCAGGTTGCATCAGCTGTACCACACCTCGGCCTTCCTGGAGATTCAAAATGACTTCTGCTGAATTGACTGAATACCAGCAAGTCAGGCAGCTGTGTAGACTGAAATAATGTCCATGTAGGAATATTACTGGTATCACCACTAGTATAAAATCAGAATAGGGTTTGGTCCAGTGTTCTACTTTAAGTAAACAAGCAATGAGAAGTGTAATAATAAAAAAACATAATGACATCAGACATCTGTATGATACTGTAAGGGCTGTAGCTAACAATTATTTTCATTATAGGCACATTTTTGATTATGAAATGGTAAAAGAATATCCAGCACAGGTTTTGAGAGTCCAAGATGAAAAGTGTGATAAAAATATATAAAAGCAGCAAACATTACATTGTGTAAATACAACCAGTATATTTGGTATGTTTGTAACAAGTTAACTATTAATTTTCTATTGACAGATTGTTTCCGCTCTTCTATCAATGTATTACAGTGATCACATATTTAGTGTCATGAGTCCTCTTCCCCTTAAATTTTATTTAGCTGAACTTTACATGATGGAAAGGGTTCTTAACACAGCACAAACACACATAAAACTGTCTGTTGCATAACTTCTGGTTCAGCATTGCAAACGTCACAAGGCAGCAGGAAATTAAATGATGCAACAGCAGTGTGTTTTCTGTACTACACAAGCTTGATGGCCGAGTAACTTCACAGGCCTTTATCCCCCTCTGGTGGAGAGATTTCACTGCTGCATGTGGATTCACATTGAACAGATTAAACTGAACGTATATCCTCATGTTTGTTTTTCAGTTATTAATTTTTGGTGTGATGACATTAATATTACGTATAGAGAGGTATAAATCAAGCTTTCTTGAGACACAAGTCATGAGTTCTTAGATCTAATCAGAAAAGGGTCGAATGGACTCTGTTTCTGCAACATGAACATTGTTTAGAAACTAGGAATCCTCTTTGACTTTGTTTTTGCATATTAAAATCAAATTAAAGTCAGTTTTCTGAATAAAACTATATTTGTATTCAGCATTTAGCAGGCCAGTGACTGTATGATCAAGCTGTACTGAAGAGTATTTTTGTATAATCTGTGTTTTATAATCACGCTTAAGACAATTTGCTTTTCTGTTAATTGTTTTTTTTAGCTATTCTAGTAAACAAAGTGCATTATACAGTATGACCTATATTCTGCCATGAAGAAAAATAGATGGGCCTCAGTACTACTTTCAGTTTTGTCACAGAAGGAAAATCCAACACAAATTTGACTTGAAGTTTAATCTCCAAATAAAACCTAAAGTAGAAAATTCAGTGTGTTTACAGAGTACGCACAGTATCAGCAAATGTTTTCCTGAGAACTTTCCTGGATAAACAATTTTATTCTCATAATGCATCATTATCTAGGCCGCATTTATTAAAATAACAATGGGAATTAATGAAGTTACCTGGCTTTCTATTTCATCTCATGTTTTCACAAGATCAACACTAGAATATGTCAGGCAGAAGGTTTCCATGCACTGATGATAAATATAATAAACACTGGAAAATACAGAATTCACTTTAGCCAGGACGCTTGCAGTGGGCCTCACTAGTCTTGTTGAAAAAACACATTAGTCTTTAGAGCAGCATTAATGATGTCTCTGTGTCTTAGTCATGACACTAAGACAATATTTGACACTGTGGGATTGAGAACATGTTGTAATACCAGAACCCTGAAACTGAAGCAATTCATTCACCACTCAGCTTATTTACACATAAATGTCATCCCATTGTGATATGTCAAAATGTCTGCTGTGAAAACTGTAGACTGCAGAATTTAATTAAATAAACCCTGTAATTTAAGTAATGGACTAACTGCTTTGTTTTCTTATTATTCTGTCCAAACTCCCACCAGTTGCTACATTTAAACATTCGCCTTATATGCAGGGGTAGTGAACCTTTTGAATACTCTTCATAATATCTAAATTCTCTAAGATTTCATAAGGTCTCAAAAAATTAAACAGTTTCCAGCTGTAGATAGATTTTGAGAATATTTATGCAAATATACGCAGACTACATTTTAATAGGTGAAAGATTCTATTGCAGAAAGATATGTGTGATTTATTATTATTTATTCATGAATTTCAGTATAATAATAACCCTAAAGCACAAACACTTACTTCCAACAAGTGCCCAGATTTTAAAAGACAAAACAATCCATAACACAGTAACACTGAATTTGACGGCTGAAGTAAATAAATAAAACAGGAGTGAAAAACAATAAGAGAAAAACTGAAAAAAAAGAAATAGCAGAGGTAAATACATGTTAAAAACAAAAATAAACAACAATAAAAGATTATTTTCTCATTTCTATGCAATAGTAAAAAATCTATAACATGAATATTTTGCAGATCTGTTTGGTTTGCTTTTGTTGTGTAAAAATAAAACTTCCATAAAAATAAAAGAAACCACTACATTCGTTGCATACTTTTCAAGTGACAGGTTCCCCGTGTGAAAAGATTTTCTTCTGGAGGCTAAAGAAGTATGTAGAGCTGACTTCTGAAAACACAAGTCTACCTGCTGAAAGAGAATCTGTTACCATGTCTGTGATCACCTGCCAAACACACCTGAGAATCATCATGGGAACTATTGTAATTGGATCGCGTGTCTCTGTGGAGTACACAAAAAGCCTGAACACCTTCATCTCCAGTTTGAAGGTCCAGCTGAAGGTAGGTATCTTAGAGCATTTTATGAAACACTTGCACAAGTTGCAGTCATTTTTTATATATATATATATTTTAATTTTGATAAAAAATAATGAACACATATTTTAAGTTGCTGTTAAGATTCAGAAATTTAAACTGGAATTAGCAGATTTTTTTTTAAAGCTACAACATTGAATGTTAAAACATGCTAAACTTTTTAAAAGTCAGTTTAGCATGTGCTCAGGCAAATACCACTGAAGCAGCAGTCCCACATTATAGGAAATGTGTTTAGGTTATTCAGCTAGTGGATTTATGATTCACAGTTAAAGGGTGACTTTAATGTCGTTGCATCTGGAGTTTTAATTTCAAATGATTCTGGCTTGTTGCTTATGACCACATATGTTGTCGTCTTGGTCAAACCTGCTTCCCTGCAGCTCCAGATGTTTGGAGTAATACAGGTGAGGCAGAGGGGGGTTAATACATTTCTGTAGGCCTGCTCCCAAATGACAGATAAAGGAACAAAGTTTAAAATCGGTAAAGTCACCCTTTTCAATGGAAAGATAAATAACTGCATCTTCTACAATGTGGGACTCTTTGAAATAGTCAGCAAACAGCAGGTGACTATCTGGACTTTCTTTGCATCCCTTCCCAGGTCACTCAACCCAAGGAGAAGACAAACCTACGGTTGGACTCCAGTGAAATAAAATTTTTAAAACTTGTGTCGTTTCTTGAAGTGGGCTTATCTTTTCTTTTTAAATCTCCAAACTACAATTATCTTCATTATGAGGAGCACACCCAGGTGTTTTTACTAGCTAGTAAATTAAGGCCGTTTTCTGAAACCCAAAATGGGGAGAGTGAATATTTTTTGAAAGGAGCACCCCAGCAAGTGTCATATCAGTGACTGGTAAATGCCTACCTCACGTTAGGAGCAGATATTATTTGAAGATATAAATATTAAAGATTGTCTTTGGGTGCGTTTAAACGTACACCAAGTTAAAGGTTTACCTGGCTAACCCTTCACTTATTCATCATTAAACATCACTAACGGTGAACGAGCTGCAGTGACGTCAAACCGCGCGATACGTGGAAGTTCGCGCGAGATTTGAAACACGCCCCCCTCCCCCGACCAATCCAACATGGCGCCGTAGGGACGTTGTTATTGTCCAGTCGCTCCTGTTAGCTTTTGTATTACGACAAAAAAATACGCAGAAAAACGACAAAGCGGCTTCATGCGGGCATGAGAGGAACATTTGGAGATAATGTTAAGATCCACCGGCTTCTTCCGAGGGATTGACTGTCCGTTTTACGCGGAGTACAGCGAGGGCAAAGGCAGCAGAAATGGGTGTAACAGACCGTACTGTCACTTCAGGCACAGCCAGCAGAGACGAGCGTCCTACGGAGCACCAGCAGATGCTAAAAAGCAAAGAGACCTCCAGACCACACAAAAAGGTGCTTAGTATTATTTTACTAAATCCAAACATGACTTGAACACTTCTCATCTCGTGGAGTGAGCAGCAAAGGCGTGTGTGAACTGGCCTTCAAGCATTAAAAACTAGGCAAGCGAAACAAAAAGTAGTGTGATTTTGATTTTCTGTTACCGTTAGCTAGGTTTGCCCAAGCTTAATGTTTTGTGCCATGGTTCCTCTAAACTAAGGCAGGCCTGTACTTCAAGATAAACTGCATTGATCCCACACGGAGATTTTTCATATCAAAACAGTTGCATAGTATTATTCAGGTAATTAATCTATCCATCCATCCGTTATCTTTACTGCTTATCCTGTTAAGGGTCAAAAGTCATAACTGTATGAAATTTGCTATTATGTTAATATACAAATAATATAAAAACAAACTATTGAATGTACTGAAACAAAATTAGTCACCAATAGAGTGAAAAGACAATAAAATTGTTGTTAAAGCATCTTGTATCTGCACATAGTATTATTACCAGCATGAAATATAGTTATTGGCCTGGTAGTATCACACCAGGGCAATAACTTTTGTGTGTAACGTATGTCTTCTAATGCACAAACAGTAGTGAAGAAGGTCAATGGTTATGTATGATTATCTTATAATTAGGTAACTAGTTGTTTTGGTTTGTTCAGGGTATTGACCACAAAGAATTTTACTCAGTTCTGTTCCTTTAAAAAAAATAAAATTTCTTAATTGTTTTAAAAGGGCAAAAAATCCTATAAAATGTTTCCCCAGACTACCTGTGTTTGTCCTAGTTGCACAGTTATGTATTATTTTATAAAGAGTGTAGAAAGTAATTCATGAACATGAAGACAGCAGTTTGCCAGAAAATGTAAAACTTTCTGTTACCAGAGCTTTGAATTATATTTAATAGTTTTCCTCAGCAGATGGTGTTTGCTATGTTGTCATGGAGATAGCTTAGTGCATTTCATGATACAGAGAAAATAGCTGAGGGGCACTTTGAGATGTGTTTTAAAAATGGACTCCAGTACCTAAACGCACAGAGTATTTGTTGAGTAATAATTGAACACCCTTTTTCTTCTTTTCTTAAGTTTAAAAACCTGTATGGTAACTACCTAACTGCATGGGCAGACAGTATAATATTTTGCTTTACAGATTGCTGTGGCATTAAAAAGTGAGTGAGTGGCTTGCTGTCATTGAATGAATGTGATTTAGAAACAAGGATTGTTTTTTACAGTGACAATGAAGAACTGAAGAAATTGTTCTAAAGTAGTAAATTATTTAAATAAAGATTTTTTTGGTCAGATTCATCAAGATTGTTTGTCTTGCATCTCTGCAGAACAAGGTTATGATCCCTTCAAACCAGAAGTCGTGAGACCCGAGGAACAGCAGAATGGAAAATCGGCTGCCTCAGGCGATATCAGTGGTGCTTTGGAACTGGTCAACAAGGCCATTGAGGAGGTTCGCAGCGAGGTGGAGAAGGAGAAGAGGAAGCTGTCTCGGATTGGGGACGAGCCGTATGATCCCAGCGAGAGTACTAGTTTGTCCTCATCTGATGCTGCTAAAAGTAAAACACCAGTTTCACACCTGGCCTATGATCCTGGGAGTTATCAGATGACATCAGGAGGTTATAATCCCACCCCTGGTTGCAGCAAGTACACCTTGGATTCAGACACCCAGGGGAGCAAAAGTAGCTCCATGGAATATGTTCCTACTTCACTGAAAAAGCCTACTCGGACACACACTCACCAACTCCCCTCTCCTCCCCCAAGCCCAAAGTATTCAAACAGCACATCGTTTTCTAAATGTAAATACATTGTGGACAATTCTAAACCATCTACAGATATGGAGTATGACCCACTGTCCAACTACTCAGCAGGAATTGCAGTGAAAAGCAAGAGGGACAACAGTGCACAAGCTATTAAGACCGAGAGGAGCAAGACACACAAATTACCAGTGTCTGATTTTTCAGAAGAGGAGTATGTCGTAGCTGTGAAAAAGCCTCGGCAGCAGAGTGTAGACACAAAAAAGTACACTATCTCTGACTCTGATGGGGAGAGCTCTGGAACAGAGTACCGTCCCACCTCTCTTAGCAATCTCCAGCAGAGAAAAGGTGCCACTGGATCAGTGGGAGATATTTTTGCCAAGGAGAGAAAAGAAAGAACTGAAAAAATCCTAAATGCACTGACACAGAGGAATAAAGACGACTTGACGCAGGTCTCAGATGTCCAGGACGATAGTAAACGTAAGGAGAACCTAGAGAAAATGAAGGTTTCTAGTCAAACTAGTCATGAGAAAAGTGGCAAATCTGAGAAAATATATAAACTTGCAAAGGAACTGAACAAAACATGTGGTGGTAAGAGTAATAGCAGCAGTAGTAAGAATAAAGGCTCAATAAAGGGCACAAGCCAGTACTCTGCAAAGAAGGAGAACAAGAGTCATGGAAAGACAGATGATAAGAAAAACACGGTGAAGGTTAAGACATCTGATAAAGTTTACAAAGAGGACAAGAGAAGTGATGGTAAGATCAAAGCTGTGGAAAAAGTTAATGCGGGCTCAAGCAATAAAGATAAAAATACAGAAAATTGCGCAAGGGAGAGCAACAAACCCAATACATCAGACAAAGAAAAGGAACACAGTAAGTATAAAGACGGCCAACACAAAAATGGTCAATTTTACAGTAGTAAAAGAGGAAAAGATGTGAAGAAAATTAGTAAAAGTAGTTCTAGTAGTAGCAGGAGCAGTCACAGTAAAGTGAGTTCTGCTAACAGTAAAGATAAAGTGAAGCCAAGCATCAACTCATCAAAGGACAAACAACGAAGCCTGAGTCTGAGCCATGCTGATCTGTTTGGAGATGAGAGTCCAGATGAGGTCGAACCAATGGAGGTGGACGACGATGATGATGATGATGAAGTAGAGGAAGTGCTGGTGAGGAAATCAGCTGATGCTTTAAAGAGAGGACGACTGAACAAGAGGAAAGCATCAGAGCTCACTCCATCTTCCTCCGATGATGAGGGTGACCGTGGTGTCGATGGCACCGGGGCAGGTAAGGACAAGGCCGATGATGTTGGAATCGACTTCTCCATTTTCCAGGATGATTTGGACTTTGACTCAGATCCCATGGAGGAGTGTTTGAGAATCTTCAATGAATCCAAGGATGTGAAGAGGGAGGACAAGGGAAGGCAAACTAAACAGGTATTAGTGTTTCGTTCTTGCATTACTTTTTTTTTCAATACTGTTTTTCTTATTAGACTCATATTTTGCTAATGCCAGATAGTGGGTTTTGAATAAAAATGTTATGTTGTGTCCTCTCAGCCCTCTAGGGATTCAGATGAGGAGAAAAGCACAGAAAGCACTTTAACTACTCTTTTCCCCGGTCAAAAGAAAAGAGTCTCCCATTTTGTTGCCAAAGGAAATGTAAGTTTGCCACCTTGGCTTTGTCTTACTCCATTGCACAATACTGTCACAAGGCAGGCACAAACACATAGCGTCTCTTTGTATTATGAAACTTATTTACAGCAATTAATTACGTCTTTTTATACAAATGATACTTGCAAACAAAACAGTGATTTTTTTTCAACAGGAGTACAAGTTCTGTTACAATGAAAATCCAACTTTATAACAAGGAATGTGCAAATCTGCCCTCAATACCACATGGTGACAAACAGAAGAAGCTAACTTCTATACACAATATCATATATAATATATCATAAAACTTTAATGTAATTATTGACCTCAAGTATTAGGAATAAAAATATTTAAAAAGGTAAAGACATCTATATTTGAAGCAAATAGGAGAATTTTGACAGGCACGTAAATAAAGTAGGAGGACACAATGCTTTCGTCCTGGTAAATAAAAGCATATTTGCATTTGTTTTTGTTGTTTTTTTAACTTTAGAGACGTGCTGGAAAACATAGTCTGTCTTTGCAAGCATGTAAATGGAAGCTAAATACAGGGGCAGCTTACACAGCTAGCATTCCAACAAACCAGGAAGTGATATGAAAAATACTGTAAACAGATGCAGAGCTCGGGTGATGGGGGTTTTCCAGTCAAACTAATGTGTCAGTACATCCAACTATCTGTGTTTCTACAGTAGAAGTAAACTAATGAGTTGGTTGGGATATTTGTAATTTTATCAGTTTTCTATTACCTGCTCAGGTGAAAGCCAACTACTCAGGACAATGTGGCCTTTCCGGCCCAGATCATGAGAAGCTTTTAGATAGATGATCAGCATTTAGTGTATTTCTCAACAACCCTCATTTAGATTTCAGACCAGTTTTACTTCTATTAGCTTCTCTTTTGTACTGCAGCTGATGTAAATACATGCATAAGTGGAAATTCACAATCAGTATAAACAGTAAATAAAAGTTAGATGTGACGCCATAGAAGTTGTTGAGCTAAGACCTTTTCACAGTATCTAAGAGGAAATGCATGCAATTGTGTTCTGATTTGCAATATTAGCATTTCGGTCAGATGTGCCCCAGGGGGTATCTTGGACAAGGAAGGGACTTAACATGCAAATTTTAGGAGCCCCCACCCAAACCATCTTACAGTTATTGGCTTCCATCTTGAAAACACACTTGTTCCTGTTTTTTAGACTGATGCACCTTCTAAGACTGTGGTGCAGCCGTACAAGAGACCCACGGCCCAGGAGGTCTGCTACCAGCGTATGCAAATAGCGCAGCAGCAAGCTGCTCAGCTTTCTGCTTCAGTCAAAGCTGTCTCACAGAGCTCCAGTCCCAGCTTCTCTAAAGAGAAGAAGAGAATAGCACACCGTCCCAGCCCACAGATAACATCCTCCAAAACCAGTATGAGTACCTCCACGTCTCAGTATTGTAGCTTGTAACTAAAATTGAAAGTTGTTTGAATCATCTTTCATCTTCTCGTGTGTGTGTGTATTTGCGCTTGGCTGACTAGGTCCTGCAGATGCTAAACCAGCTGTCAGTCGAGTGTTATCCCCCAGCAAGACTCATCCGACTTTCAAGGCTCAAACCACAGCTGGTATTTTGTCAAAGACAACATCCACTGCCATGCAGAAGAGGCTGGCACACACCCCCACTATGAAGGTATCCAGCATTTTCTATAACCTGAAGAGAGAATCTAGTATGTCAGTTAGTTTTTCTCATAGACATTTTGTGTATGGTACACCTGTCAGCCTGCTTATTCTTTGTCAGTGTGTTGGATTTATAGTTTTGTACCTGCACATCCCTGCATTACCTTGACAGTTACCGGCAAAGGCCAACATACAGTACTGTGTTATGGAAATATAACTAGAAAATACGTGTACACAGTATTAAAAAACACAAAAAATATTTAAAATAAAAACTGCTTGTTTAGGCTAAAGTGAGAAATCTTTAGTGTGACTCTGTAGAGGAATATGGAGAGGACAAAGACAAAAATAAGAGTAGAAGACCTGTCAAAATCTGATGAGAGGTTTCTCAGAGTTTCTTCTCAGACTGTAAGAAGTCCAGAAGCTTGATCAGGACTGGTCTTTGTGGATGGAAAGCAGCCAGGAAATCACTTTTTGTGTTTATAGTCATTCTAATGTAAAAATTGAGAAATCAATATATATGGCTATCATAACATTGCCAACAAACACATCTAGTGGTGGCCTATGACTTTTGCACAGTACCTTGTCTAGATATCAATGTTTGCTTCATCTGTAAAATGGGATTCACAGTCAATGACCTCTCTCCTTTAACTTTTTCAGAGTACTTCAATGAAACGCCCAGTCATCCCCACTGAGTTTGGGGCCAAAGTTCCTACAAACATCCGTCAGCGCTACCTCAACACTTTCATAGATGAATGTGTCAAATTTTGCTCATCAGAGGATGTTGCCTTCCAGATGGTATGAGTAACGTTCACGTTGTATTAACTATAACCTAAAGTGCTACAGTATCTGATTAGGTTTAACAGGGTGGTATGATCTTCTTTATGACTAGTTTCTTCTGTCCTGACATATAAGGTGCCTACAGTAAATACCTGTATGCTTTAAACACACTTCTTATTCCTTTATTCCTAGGAAGTCTCAAGTGTTCCCTAGTAGAATAAGCTGAAGTTTTAACAGTGACAGTGTAATTCTTGTTTCAGGCCCTTGATGAGGAGAAGCTGGTGTATGAGCGCAGTAGCAGTAAGAACATCTACCTCAATGTAGCTATCAATACGCTGAAGAAGCTGCGCAGCAAGAGCAGCTCCTGCCTCTCGCCTGTCACCAGTACGTCACCCCACCCCTGTGCAGTAAAACATCCAGTATTTAGACTTTGTATTCACAGTTCGTTTACAAGAATGAACAAGAATTTGCACAAAAGTTAAATACTGATGCATACTGACTCAATGCACCAGAATGTGATAATCATCATCACATCAGTTTATATCCTCATATGTGCATACATAAGCATAAATAGTTGTTCAGTTATTTGAAAATAAATGTAATTTCTCTTTTCATCTCAATTTCAGTGGGTAACCTCTCTATGTATGTTGTTTATAGAGGAGCCAGGTTTAGTTGCCAACAGGAGGCCACAGTCCCATGAGGAAGTTCTAGGGGGTCGTCTTGCTGCTACAACCAGCTTCACAATCAACAGGATGGGTAAACAACAGGAGGAGAAACTTATTGGTGGGTTTTGTCTATTTTTCTGCACTAAGCTAACTTTCACAGGGTGCCTTTGTCATGATGACAGGAATAATCTAGTTTCTAGTGTTTTCAGTCTGCTTTCTCCAGAGCTTTTAAAGTCATTCTCATTTTTTTCTCATTCACTTGGTCACATTCCTAATCTTATAAAACAGCTAAAAAACAAGGAAAAGCATGATAAGAAACTGAAAAGAATCTTTGTGGCAAGTACTGAGCTTGTATTTACTCTGTGATGTGTTGATGCAGTTTACAGTAACAAGGAAACTTTTCACATTGCCATGTGACTACCTCCAGAATTTCAGAATACCTGCCCCATGATCAGAGGGAACATGTTTATAACACTTTAATATTGTTGAGGAGACTGTTGATTTGTCTGATCAACAGGAAATCATTGTAACTATTTATAGTGGAAAGAATATTAATTTTTCTTTCCAATGTATCCAGAAAAAAGACAAACACGTGGTGGTTAGAGCAAGCTGAAAAGCAAAGGTAATACGCTCTGATGAAATACAGCATTATGCCAAATGTCTCAAATACCTGCAACATCTAGGAGCACCCGCTGAAACTCCTTTCATCAAGGGACTTGTATCTGTGCTGCTCCAGAGTTGCTGCTTGTAAGCCAAGCTATGTTACTCCAATATAAGTGTTCATGATCAACTTATACAACCAAAACGATAAAAATCTACCACCAACATTACTGTTTCAATCCACCTTATCATTGTAGGTTTTATTATAATCATTGTGGAAAAACTTTTGTTTTACTTGTCGCCGTCTCTTTCCGTAGGAGCCACACTGTTCAGGAAGCTGAAAGCATACCAGATGACAGAGGAACAGCTACAGGAGCACGGGTACCCAAGACCAAACCCGGGGGCCACTGGCAAGGCCATCATATGCAACCTCCCAGAGAAAAAGGTCATCGCAGATCGTAAGTATCTACATGGCACCACAGCTCTCTCACCATTTATAATTATTCATTTCTATTAATTAATGCAATTTTTAGTAACATGGACATGTGGTCCAGTAATCATGTGACTTTGAACTGACAGTCTCTCTAATGGTTTTCCAGCATTCACCAAGATATGCTGTCGATGTGGAGCAGAGTATAAGATCCAAATCAATGGCAACTGTGTTCGGAAAGAAGAATGTAGTTTTCACTGGGGACGTTTACGCAGAAATAAAGGTAAGTTTGTTGTGTACGTTTGTTTACATTTATTTAGTGGTTGGAAAATATATGTAAACTACATATCACAGATTAAGTTTTTTGTGTTTTATTAATGCTGTCTCTTTCTGACTTGATTTCTCTTTTCTGTCTTCTCTTCCTCTGTCAGTTGCGGGAGGATGGGAGACCAACTACAGCTGCTGTGCTTCGGCTGTGGGCTCTTCAGGTTGCCAAGTTGCCAAGGTAATATTAAAACAGCACGACATAAAATGAAAAGATACTGCTAAAAGGATTTTTATATTTAAGTAGTTTTGGATTATTCAGACTTAAACAAACCTTGAACTGTGATGTATTTTGTCTAGCAACATGCTACAAATCACTCACTGTAATGTTGTTTTTTTCACTGAGATGGGTTTATGGCATGTTTCCCACTGAGGCATCATTGAATACATCACGTT
The DNA here is from genome assembly GCA_032362345.1 of Sandelia bainsii. NCBI lineage: Eukaryota > Metazoa > Chordata > Actinopteri > Anabantiformes > Anabantidae > Sandelia > Sandelia bainsii. Next base: position 18,710,691 of record JAUMHL010000021.1, on the reverse strand, counting down.
TGCTGTCTTTACACTCCTTTTTGTTTTTATCTTTGCAATTAATATTCTACATCACTGCACCACTTTTATTTTATGCAATAAGAAGCTACTCATTTTACGTCTTTGTCTTAATAGACTGCATGCTTTCATAAAAAATAAGCTTTACACACAACCTTATCAGAGCAAAATATTTCATAATGACCTGTAGTGTTTCATTTTATGTAGTCTTGATTTGGGTGTGCACAGTGGTTATTTATATTTAAAGTCTTTGTAAATCTAGTTCTAGTAAATGTTAGCATGCAGTGCTAAGCAGTGAAAAGTGAATAAGTGGCTGGTAACATGTCACTAGCCACAGCCTAGTGGCTAGTGTTTCAGTCAGTCACAGTGAGCAAAAAAGTTAATATCAAGCCATGCTTATTAGTAGTAGTAGTAGTAGTAGCAGAAGTAGTAATTGCAGATTTAAGTAGTGACTTTGTATTGAAGACATCTTGATATTTAGCCACCAGGGGTCAGCCTGTTTCTTTTGTTTCTGCATGTCAGTGAAAATGTAAATGAAACACAGAATACATATTTTAGCCTAAAGTTTTAAATTTTTGAGTTGAGTTAAAACATTTCATATTGCCACAGCAACATGTTCAAGATGGACGTAAAGAGTCATTAGACAGCTATGTCTCAACCTTCAGTAAACCATTACCACCAGACGGCAATGCTGGGGTGTTTGCTCTGGACTGTGAGATGGTGAGTGAAGTTTTTACCTTCTGAAAAACTTTGATGTAAATGCAAAGTTTACCTTAAACTGCAATTCTATGTGTGTATGTATGTTATATGTGCATTTAGATTTGTTTAACTGCAGGCCACTAAATTTAACTTTAAGAATTGTATTCTTTATTTAGTGTCACATTTAACATTATCTTTACATCCTTTCAAATAGTGTTACACAAAGCAAGGCCTGGAACTTACAAGGGTGACGGTCATTGATTCTGAGATGAAAGTTATCTACGACACATTTGTCAAACCCGAAAGCAAAGTGGTTGACTACAACACGCGGTGAGTTTGTCCCCTGTATCTTTATATCGTATGTTATGTGTGTTATTTAATTTAACATGTAATAAATGAATAATTTTCAGTTGTTACTCTGCCTCAAATTGCTTGAACAAGTCTAGTTTTTGAAACAATATTGTATTGTAATAAAGGATACCAGTATTTTAACAGCTGTATGTATCTTCTGTCTTGTTCTTAGATTTTCAGGTGTGACACAGGAGGACTTGGAAAGCGCCACCATCACCCTGAGAGATGTTCAGGCCGTACTGCTCAGTATGTTCAGTGCTGAATCCATACTCATTGGACACAGTCTGGAGAGCGACCTCCTTGCCCTGAAGGTAACATCGCACTTTGTGACAATTTGCTAGTGAAACACTATGATGCTTTGTACTGCGTGTATGATGATGTGTCTCAGAAAATGGTCACAAAGCAGTTTGAATTAAACCTCTAATTACACTTACCCTTTTTTTAATAAGTTCTAAATAGTTAATTTTAGCATAAACAGCTATTTGTACTTAACATTGTTGAGGGTTTTATTGTCCTGTTAATATATACTATACAATATATGCGCAAATCATAATTCCCAAGGGAAATTAGTATTCAAAATACAGTATCACAACAAGTAATGCACACATACCTAATTGGTTAAAAACATAACTGCAGTGTATGGCATTAACCGACAATGATATTACATTTTGAAAGCGATTTTTGATTGTTTAATGAATACAGTAGTCATTCTGTAACTCTTATGGACACATTATAATGACTGCATGAAACTGAGCACGTTTGCGTCTTCACAGGCACCGAGCACAAAACTACTGGCTTTAAACTGGTTCGAGTCAGTATGTTCAGTGGGTGAGACTGAGTTTTACTGATGAGCCTGAAATAAAACAAAAAAACCCTCAATGTAATCGTCCCTCTGTCCTTCTCTCGTCTCCAGCTAATCCACAGTTCAGTTGTAGACACAGCCATTGTGTTTCCTCACCGCCTTGGCTTGCCCTACAAACGTGCCTTGAAGAATCTGATGGCAGACCACCTTAAACGCATCATCCAGGACAATGGTGAGAAAATCACAGAACTAGCGGCATGAAGTGTATTGTCGCTTTTTACAAGCTTCATAATAAGTCATTCATTTTTGTGTTGACATATTAGTTTGTCCCTAAAATGTAGCGTTGGAGACATCTAATATATTGTAATGTTGTTTTATAAATGCTCACAGGTTTATCTGCTCAAATTGCATAGTTTTTGAGGATTTAAATATGTAAAGCTTTTTTGATAATTAATCATTTTAGTAACTATTCAAGCAATAATGTGAAATGATGTCTTGTTCCAGGTTCTCTAGTGTCATGATTTTCTCCTTTTCTCAGTTTTATATAGTTTTAAGGTGAATAACTTTTGGTTTTGGATTGTTGCCTGAATTAAACAAGACATTTGTCAACTTAACTGGCTAGGAATTAAAATAGATATGGTTACAAACTAACAAAGCACATGTAGCTGTACTCTGACATTTTATATAAAAAACAACCAACTGAATAGTTGAGAGCAGAAACAGATTGACAGTAATGGTGATGTAGTTGCAACCCTAACATGCTGTAACATGTCTGGTGAAATCCAAAAGTCTGCAATTTGCTACAGTGAAGTAAATCAAGCTGAACTGTTTTATATACACTACTCACAAAAAGTTAGGGATATTTGGCTTTCGGGTGAAATTTGAGAATGAACCTAAAATGCACTATAACCTTTACAGGTGAACTTAATGTGACCTTCCCTAAACTTTTGAATGCACATGT
>JAUMHL010000021.1:18598378-18707781 GCA_032362345.1 Sandelia bainsii | reverse complement strand
GTGGTATACTCACCACTGTTGTTGGCTTTTGTTTCAATAAATTGTTTGAGATGAGGAAATCACCATTGCATGCTTCTGCTTAAATGCCCTACTTTCATGATATAATATCACTGTAGTGTGAACTCTTTACGTTTTCCATAAATTTCACCCGAAAACCAAATAACCCTAACTTTTTGTGAGTAGTGTATATATACTGCAATGTTAATGTTGTGCATCCAAGTAAGTGTGTCCTCTTTATCTGACCGGCAGATGTCACTCATGCACTCTTGAGAGAGGCCTGAGTGCTGAACCTCTTTTTAGTACAACAAATTTTGTTCATTCTCAGATAGACAGATAAAAAATGGAAACTAACAGTGCTGCCATTTCTTTCTTTTTTTTTCTTTCTCTCTACATACTTAAACCCTAACAGTGCTAAGAAGAGGCTGTGTTATCAGCTGGATGTTTGTTTGTTTTTTCCAGTTTTTGGCTCTAGCGATGGTGTTGGTTAGTCTGTCAGATAGTTGATCCATTATCTCAACAACTATTAAATGGACCGCCATAAAAGTTTGTACAGACGTGGTCCCCAGAGATGATCTCCTACTGACTTTGGGGAACCTTTACATTTCTACTCTGGTGCCACCATTAAGTTGACATTTATGCTTAAGCTATAACATTTAATGCACATATTCAAGTTTCACTCTGGATTAACTTTGATAATTTTGGTAATCCTCTGATTTTTCATTCAGCACCATCAAGGCAAAATTTCAGTTTGTCCACTCAGGTGTTACGACCAAATGTCTTGTTTTCGAACATCCAACAACGTCAACACAACATTCTGTTCATATAGTATACTGTGACATATTACTAAAAGGTTACCGTTTATCTGTATTATTCAAAACTGTTATGTTACTAAAGCTTTTTTTTTTTACAAGCTTTGAAAAATGACATTCAGGTAACAACAGACAAATAATCCTTGAATCCTTGAATAATTTGTTCATGTGTTTCCAGTGGAGGGCCACGACTCGAGTGAAGATGCATCTGCCTGCATGGAGTTGATGATTTGGAAGATCAAGGAGGATGCAAAAGTCAAAAGATGACCTCTGCTCCCAATACTCTACTTTCCTCAGAGCAAGTCCTTTCATGTTGGTTTCAGAGAGACACACACATGTTTAGAAGACCTGCGCCTGATCTCAGAGAGTTAATGTTAAAGTCTCTGTGGGGAAGGAATATTTCAGCACAGAAGTTTTCAATAAAAAAAAAACTGAAGAGAGCTCACTGATGTTACTACCTACCTACTGTCAGCCCCTTCAAAGCAATATGAGCCCAGATGAACAGTGCTTTCATTAGCTTATTGTTATTTTAGTTTTAATGTTAGTTTAAACATATTTCTGTTTATTTGAGCAGTGTCTTTTAAGGCGACAAACGATTTATGAATAAAACCTTTCTAGAGAAGAACTATTTAAAACAACTGGGCATTGTCTGCCAAACAACAATGATTAATATAATATTCATGCCAGGCTGTATGTTCAGCCTAAATTGCACTATTAGAGATGCTCTTGTTGTATAGGGCCCAAGTCTGAGTACCTCATCCGTTTTATAATGCGTTCACTTCTAACAAATAACTTCTTCTAAGTAAGTGCATTATGTCTTAGTCTGTCGAGCATTGCTATGTAAATGCACTTGTGTTTTTTGCACCTCATCTCGGCGGTTCTTATAGAGTTCATTCTGTTGGTTGGCTCTCAAACCTGACTAATCCTATAATACTTGATCATTTCAAAGACCCATGGCAGAAATGTGAATTCTCTGCTACAACCTATTTGGTAAACTTAATGAATATATTGCTGTATTGTGTAGGTCAGACAAAATACTGACTATCCACCACTGTCTCTGTGTCATGTGCACTGCATGAATAAAATTACAGGAATAATTGTGATAGCAGATATGACATGTTACTCCTCCATTAATACAAAAATAGGGTTCAGTATTGTTGAATAGGCCTGGATTATTATTACAGTTATCATTTTGTGCGTACCAGCTACCTTGTACGGTTTTCTGTTGACTGAAAAAATACCCAAAAGCTGTAAATACGCTGTAAGCAATTTACTTTTGTATTTGTTCATTTTTGGTTGTTTATCTTTTTCTATTAAATGGTATTAGTTAAAAGAAGATGTTGATCTGTCTTTACATTCAAGCAGCCAATATTTGCACAACAGTGGTGAGAAATAAGCACATTTATTAAAGCATAATTTTGAGGTATTTGTGTTTTACTTGAACACTTCCAGTTTATTGAGTTAAACTTACTGAACTTAAGAACACATGTTCATTAAACTTAAGATATTACATTAAATTAACAGCTGTGACCTCATCGCCTTTGAACCATCTGTGGTGAGCAAGAGTGATGTGAAAATTGTAAGCAAACACTGTTTTGTTTACGGGTTGTATATTTGCAGTCCTGGGTTTTCTGCTTTCCCCTTTTTAAGGACTACTACTAAGGAGTACAGAAAGATATGAAGAGCTTTTTCCTCTTACACAGGTGCAGTACATATGTGCTAGTTGGCCACAGAGGTGGTAATTAACTAAGTACATTTACTCAAGTCCTGTACTTAAGCACAATTTTGAGGTATTTGTACTTTACTATTTTATTTATTTTATGTATTTTCATTTTACTTTTACTCCACATTATATATTAATAAAATGCTGATGCATTATTTATGGATTAACTTCCAGTCACTACATAAGGTGGTTAAAATCACTGACTGTTGTTTTAGTTCCACGGTTTCTAGGTAACAATACATTTTAGTCAGAATTTTCATCTTTGAGAATTTATCAAACAAACCTGGACTGAATTTCTACATTTATGTTATCAACAGCATCAAATTTAACATTGTTTAAAATACACTGTTTTCTTATGAAGTAGGTAACATTTAGAGATTGTACTTTATTACTTATATTTGAGTAGAACATTAAAGGGTACTTCTACTTGTAGTCGACTATTTTTCTGCGTAAGTACTTGCACTTTTACTTGAGTATTGAGTTTGTGTGCTTTTTTTGACTAAAAGCTCTAAACCAGATTTAGTGTCCAGGCATGTGAGGAAATTGTTGTAAGCTTATTAAGTTATAAATTGTAAGTGTATGAAAGTAGGGACTGGATTTGATACTAACCCTCAATATGCCTCTGTATCGTTTTCATTGTTATGCAAAGAAACAACCTTGTATGAAAGATTTAATGCGTTTCCAGACAGTACTGTGAGTGTAAAGTGAGGATTCTTTCAAAAGTTATGTCATGAATAGTTTGTGTCGGTTAGTGTCACACAAAGAAAAATAAACAGACAAAGCCTAAATCACACAGACCAGATAGTTGGCTGTATGTTTGACCTGATGGTATTACAACAATGGATAAATGATAAGTGGTCTGCACCTATACAGCACTTTTCTATCTTATCAGTACCTCAAACGCTTTACATTGTTGCTTCTCATTCACACACACACACACACTGATGAAGGCAGAGCTGCCATGCAAAGTCCCTGATTCACCAGGAGCAATTCGGGGTTCAGTGTCTTGCTCAAGGACACTTCAACATGTGGCGCTGCGTGGAGCTGGGGGTCAAACCGCTAACCCCATGGTTGGTGGACAGCTGCTTCTGACCACAGCTACAATAATAATACCAACCTCTGAAGTGCCCAGAATACTTCGAAATATGTGTCCTTTAAATTATAAGAGAATTTCTGGAGGATTTTTAAATCTAAAACGATGCATGCTGGGAAGTATGCTCATCATATTGGTTAAAAACTTTAACAAGTTGAGGGAACTCTCATCATTACATAAGTTTGAATAAAAAGAAAACTCACAAAAAGGTTTTTATATGTAAAGTAACAACAGGTAAACAAGGTTTAAGCTAAATTAATTTTTCTTTAAGTTAATGAGAAATGATTAGTTGATTCCATTAAATTCCTGCATGATGTTTTACAGTGCTGCTCCACTTCTACCATCTACAACTCTAAAATGCTACTTCCATATGAAAACCCTGTTACAGCAACAACACAGTTTTATTCCTACGTTTACTTCAGTACAAGATCTGAACATTTCTTCCACCGTTGCTGCATAAATAGTTTTTGACAGTGTGACAGCTTTCTGTCGGTACATTGCTGGGCCTCTTGCAGTCTATATGTCGCTGTAACAGCAGGTGCAGCTGCCGTAATTCTCCTTTCTCCAGCAGATGTGTAAATTGGAAAAAATAGGAGAGAAATGCTAAACTGAGAGGCCCATCCTTTCTTCAGTGTTTTTGCCTATTAAGCTCCTCCCGTCACATGTCAGTATGCATTTCTCCAGGCTGGGCCACAGACCCCAGGTATTAAAAGAGCCAGTTAGCTGGGATCAATACCTACACAATGTTGCAGTGACAGGGAGGGGGGCTTCCTAGTGTTTATCGAGTGTTGCAGAGATTTTGAACATGTGGAGCAAAGCAGCTTAAAGAGGTTTTCTTCATTATCAAATTCGATCAGTGCCTCTCTTTCTCTCCCCCGTGATCACCTTTGACTAGTGTGGGGTCAGGAGGGGGAAGCTCCAGGCCGGGGCACCACAACTGACACCATGCTGGGAGATGAAGAGCTGCTTTATCTCTGCGATAGCCTGAGCAAAGTAACATTTAAGTGCCTGCAACCTAATTAGATTTGGAATGATTGGGTGATAAATGCGTAATGCCTACTTTGCTAATTAATTTATGTTAAAATCATTTAATTAAGCACAAATGCCAAAATATTCACTGGCTTTAACTTAACTGTTCTCATTCAAAGTGTGAATACTTACTGGTCTTCTTAGTCTTCAGTAACTATGAACTGAATACCTTTGGATTTGGGAGTTATGATTAGACAAAACAAGACGTTTGATGACTATTATGATCACTATGAACACAAAACTTTGAATGGTTCACTTTATTCTGACGAAAGGCCAAAAACGTAATGAGAAAATAATTGGTAGGCTAATTGATAGTGAAAATAATTGGTGGTTTCTGCCCTACTCCTAAACCTATTGCTAATGTTATTTAGAGCTTCAGCTGATCATCATTTTCATTATCAATTTATCTGTCAATTATCCTCATAATTCATCACTTTGTTAATAAAATGTCAGAAAATTATTAAGAAAACATACATCACGATTTCCCAAAACCAAAAGTGACACATTGAGACATTTTGTGTAACTAACAGTTCACAACAATTGATTATAAGTTGACTAAACAGCTAATTTTAACATTTCTGGTAAGCTGGAACCAGAAGATGTTTGCATTTGCAAAGATTAATTAATTAGTGAAATGTTTTTCTATCAGTTGATTGATAGACAGATTCGTCTTGGTCTAACCCACTGACAGAACTGGAAAAGTCAACTCCTGCAGACGCTGACATAATCCGATGGACATATTCCAAAGAAGGGTGTTACTAGATTAAAGTGCAGAAGACAACAGAAATGCATTTAGAGAATTTAAATACTTAAGGCATAGAAGTAAAAACTTAACAATCTGATGTATGACTTAATTCCTGAAATGCATAGGAAACAGTGGGAAAAGGCTTTTTAAACAGGTCAGTGATAAAATACAATACAACAAATTTTAATATCCTAAATATGTGCACAGCACAAAGACATGCACTGAAAGGCATGACGCTTGGTGATCTCATGTCATTCATTACCTATATTTGAGCACATTTATATATTAAATGTTCTCACTTTTCTGCATTTAATGGTTCCACTACTTTTTTCTGCACACGTTAATTTCTCTGAAGTTTGTCAGAAACTCAAACCTGTTTGAAAGTTAACTGAAATCTTTGTTTACATAGTTTTTATTGTGTTTGGCTTAAAAATACAAGCCTACTAATCACTGTGGGTGTCCTTGACCCCTGGGACTCTCGCAGCTGCCTGTCCCTCTCTCTCCATCTTTAATCCATAACACTCTCTCCCAATTAAGATACTGATCTTTATTCAGTCTCCAGTATTGATCTGCTGATAGCCGCTTATTGCTTTTCTCCCTGGGGATGCGTCAGAGATCATAAGATACTAATTGGATGCTATTAAAACTTTATCATTTATAATTATTAGTCAAATCCATTTCTCAGACTTTCAGACTCTTCTCTTTATATCAATAATATCAGACATAAAATTATCTTCTCATTTAAATTCCAATCTCCTAACCAAAGTCATCTTTGTGTGTTTATGTTTGAGATTTTTTTTTGCATGTGTACTTTGTGTGTTTGCAGCCAGGTCAATGTCAGTCTAAGCGCTGAGTGTGTCATAGCCAGTGTCAGGCCTCACAGTGTGATCCTGGCACTCAGAGAGGCTTAACTGACCTGCCGCCCGCCGACCTGTCTCCCTCAGGTCAAAGGCCAGCCGGCCCCATCGATTCCCCAGATGAAGAAGTCTTTAGCTCCTCCGCCTGCTCTCCCCTCTTCGACCCACATGCTCCCGGACTCACACTGCAGCCCCCTGAAAGGCATCTCAATTGTGTGTTGCATGCCGATCGATCCAGTTGGTGTCTGAGGGGGCCTTTCTTTGAGATAACTGACAACTACAAAGGTCTCCTCCTGACAGGCCCTTGTCAATACAAATTTCCACTATTGATAAGTAATCAAAGAAAGGCTGAACATAAGGGGGTTTGCTTTACAAAACATCTGTTAAGCAGGAGACATTAACAAAAACTTCTTAGGAGAAAAAGGAGACGGTGACAAGAAAGAAGAATATTTACTCTTTCTTCCACCTTCACTTTATTCAACTGTTATTTTCCTTAAATTCATGAATAGTCACATTTCAAAAGATACGTGTTTTGAGTTAAGAGTGGAAACAATGAGTCAGTTAGTTGATCCACAGGAGATTGATTGGCTACTACTTTTTCTGAAAAAGTGAACTGAATGAGTAATTTTAAGTCAAATATTCAGTAGCTCTTTTGTGATAATAGTTTTCTTTGCTTCATGTGATCATAAACTGAACTGTTTAGGTTCTGGGGTCATTTTCTTAATGTTTGAGACACTTAGCTAATCCTGATGTATTCAACAAACGATTGGATTCATTCGTTATTTCTAAGTTCAACTTAGAAGGCATCTTCCATGCTGCAGGAAACATGTTGTTGGAGCTGAAACAATTATCTGATTAAACAAAATTAATAAATAAATCAGAATTTGAAATGACTTTTACATTCTTTAATATTTGCAATCATATATGTGCTTTCTTATTTGAAATTCATTCCAAAGTTACCAATGTCAATGTAGGACTTATAGAATAGTCAATAATCTAATAATGAGTGAAACAAACACATGTACTGCATAAGAGCTGTGCTTACCTCTCTATGAAGACTCTGCCTGGTATAATATGTTTTCAGCAGCAGAGAAAAATATGTTACATGGGTTTTAACAGCTCAACTTTAATACCAGTGTTATTTGACATCAGGCAGGATAAAGACTGGATAGTTTGAAAGTGACTATTTATGTTGTAAGGTCTTGGTAATTACCCCAGCTCTGTGACAACACTTTTCAAACCTGCATGAGTTTTCACCTGCTCAGTGGTGAGACTGTTGTCAGTGATGTTACTTAGCCTTTTGTGTTTTATTCACTGTAATCCATGCAAGTGTAAGTGGATCCCTTAAGAACAGGATAACTCCTTTTAAGCAGTTTTAAACACTACAGGAGGGACCAAAATCCAGTAACTTCTTATTTACCTCTGCACTTCAGTCGTTTAATGCGAGATACTCACATCCTGGTGTTTACAGCTACTGCACTGAAAACCTGCTGATTAACTTAATGACTGATGTGCTAAGATGTTTGTGTTATTTAGAGCTCAGTGGTTGTTGTGGGTTTGAAGATGAAGCAGTCACTCAGCAGGTTTTGGATGACTGAAAAGTGAGGACATAATTGAAGAGGCCATTACTCATTTAAACTGAACCCTGGTCGTCTATGAGTGCAGGAGTTGAACCCGGACAAGCCCTGCTGGCCCGCAGAAAGGGAAATGATCCGGGGGGGGTGCACTCTGGGATGGGGATGGTCACACACAACCACACTCTTTGTGTGCCTCTAATCCCCCCAGCCAACACAGCTTTGGCCAGGTTTCATCATGAAAGTGCCATGAAATGACTACTTTTTTTCTCTCCTCGCAGCAAATCTCCCTTAATCCTGCAGGCTGTGGAGACAAAGGCCTCTGGGACCTAATCCTGGAGCTTTTAGTGAGGCTGAGGGGCTGGCCGACTGAGCCTCTTCTAAATGACTTATTTCTATCGGACACTAATATAGCTTGACAGCCAAGAACAGCAAAGGAGAAGGAAAAAAGCCAGGAGAAAAAAGACCACAAACATTTTCACATATTTTGGAAGTCTGAGCTGTTGATTGTGCTCAAGTGTGAGAGGAAGAAGTGAACTATAGTTATTGGGCGACACCCTCAAAGTACACATACACTGGAGACATATAACAAGTTTGTCTGTGAATGTTCAAGAAGTGTCTCTGCAGTACTTGATGATAACAAAGGATGTGCAGCAAGTTTACTCACTACAAAGCATTGATTTATAGAACTTTACACCAATAAGGTACAACTTTATTTTCCATTTTTGAATAAAGTGAATAAATACAACATTTTAACTAAACTTAATAGGATACCAAGTAAACATACATGCATAATTATTTACAGTATTTTTTCAACAGAATTGATATGATAGAATTTTCGAAACTTCACAGATTCCTGATTTTTACACAGTTTTGCAGCAGCATTTACATCTGTATTGCATTTCAGCTTTCAGACTATTGCAGGGTCTGTAACCATAAGTGGAAATGGAGTTGTGATGTTTTCAGATTGTTTTCCCTTCTTTGTTCACCTTGGTGGAACATAAAGTTGGGTCAGAGAGTCCCGCTCTACAGTGTGTAATATTCAAATTAACTTTATATTTTATATTCCAGCCTATAGAAATATTTATAACACTATATTTACTATGTGTATTCGTGAAAATATAGGCTATGGTCAACCATTTTTCATCAGTGTCCTTGTTTGTTATGTTATGGTTTTACGTTCTACCCTACAGTGAGACATGCACTGTCTGTCCTGGGAGAAGAATCTCCTCTGAAGGTTTTTCCCGTGTCATTTTGAGGGTTGTTAGGATAGAGAGTGTCGTATGTTGTGCAGATCGTGAGGCAAATTTGTGATTTGGGGATGTATAAATAAAAATTACTATACATAACCGGTTGTATAATTTATTTGGTTGAGTGGTATCATTTTTCCTCTAAGGCACCACATATCAGTGTAGACAGGCTTCAAGGAACTATACTTAAATATTACTGCACAGTGTAGCAGTAGTTAAAGTTATTTAATAGAGTACTCCACTTCAGTTTACTCATCACTACTCAGACTGCAAGAACAGTTATTATGCACATTAGGGAAGTATTGTATACAGGATAGCTCTGGATGGAGCTTTCCAAAGTTTTAAAAAATAACCTTGATGTTGTATCCTGGGTTGTCTCAAGTTGGGTTTAAGGTGACAGATTTGTAACAGAAAACCTGCATAACAAACTGGAAGTGTGGAGTTTCATAGAAGCTGGTTTATAGAAAAAAAAGCCTAATGTTGGATGCTGTTGTATTGCATTATGGGAAATGTAGGATCCAGGGGTTGTGCAGGTTTATGCCAATACTAGCAACTTAAAATCAGAATATTTCAGCCTCTGCTGCTCTGATTTGGTCATTTCTTAAATGTCTGTTGTCTGAATTTAAAATTATCTTAAACATGTCTTCATAAAATTTTAAATGTATTCTCAGCAAAATACTCATTGTTATGTATCAACAGCATAAATACCCGGTACATGGAGAATGACGCTTTTCAGAAATACAGTATTGTGGTATATGATTATATATATGGATAGTTTAATTTATAACAGTGTTTCATTTTTTGTGTTTGATTAAATTCTGGGTAAAATCTGAATCTGTACTGTAACTATATATCAAAAGCAGAAATAGGTTTATTGCCAAGTGGTTTTTCACATACAAGAAAGTCATTTTGGTGATTGGTGAAAAAAAATCAATTATAATACAAATGAGAAATGACAAAAAATGGGAATACTCAAGAATAAACTGCAGCCAAGTCCAGTGTTTGAGTAAATGCACTGTTACTTTTCTAAAAGTGTAAGAAAGTAATAAAGATGACAATATTAGTGCCTCCAAAAATGATAAATTGTCATTGGTGAACTATTATCTGATGTTTTCCTCTTTCTGGGAAGACGTCTAATTTAGCTTAGCTGGATCTTCAGGAATTGTTCTCATTGAACAGGGTTCAGATTAACTTCACATGGTGACAGTTTATAGGCAAAATATGGTGCCTGTTAGCAAAACAAACCCTCAGAGAAAACCCCCCTCCGAGAAGAGACTGTCAAAGCCAGCGGTATGGGAGAAAAGGGACTGAGAAGAAGAGGACAATCAAAGGCTGTTATTTTAATCTGTCCTGCCTCGGAGATTAGCCGACCACATTGTTTTAATTGTTTTAACGGGAGGGAATGAAACGCTCGCTTATAGGGGGGATCCTTGGCATAAATCTCTCAAGTTCAATAGTTTCAAAAACTTGAGCCCCTTGCAACCCCCCTCTCTTCCCTCATCCCACCTAATCCTGGCTAATACCTTTCTTTCTATTGGCTAATGGCTGAGGGGAGCCTGGGTAAATGCTTCTTAAATAGTCTTGGGTGAGAATGGTTTCGGAGACTTATACGTGCACCGAAAAAGAGCGCTGGTGTGTGAGGATATAAAGCGCAAAAACTGAACTAGGACATAGTGGACTACGACTAACCAGCTCGACTACGCGTAAAAGCGCAGCTGGATCTCACGCTCCTTCTCAGGACTTGCGTCACAGGTAAACAGCCAAGGAAACTACATTTAGGCACAGATACAAAGGGGACGATTCTTGTATAGAACTTGATTATGTCAATTAACGAATAATCTTATTTTAGAGCCTTAATGTTTGAGCTAAAAATGTTGTTTTTATGGCTGTCAGACACAAATAGGTGTGAAACTGGCGGCAAGGTGTGAACAGTATCATTTAAAGCCTGTAACCAGAAACAGACCTTTAATTTGAATTACTATTTCCGAACAGAATATCTAGCAGTTCATTAAGACATAAAGACAATTAACTAAGTTCAGAGTTTAAAGTGTGAGTAATAAATTATTCAAGAAAGGATAAAAGGGCCATGTAGAAAATGTATTAAAGGGAGCACTGTGACCCAGTGTTTGTTCTTCCGATGGCCTATTTGTCGCATATCAGTTTTACCAATTATCAAATTAACAAATAATAATACATTCATTTTTTCTTCAGTTAGTGATGCTATGTCTCCGTCAATGTCCCGCCTGTGGATTAATATGGTCTTATGTGAAATTATCTGTTTAGTTAGAAGCAAATGACACTTACACACCTGTAGCAAGAATGATTTGAGAGTGGGGGAAAAAAACGGAATTCTGCTTCACTATATTCATAGTGATATCCAAATAAAAAATACAGCCTTCATTCCGTCAAACAAATGTTTCTGTTTCCTTAGATTCAGCATGAACTCCTTGAACTTCTGCGGGGCAGCCAGCGGTGCAGTTTATCCCGTCCACAGTGTTAACTCGGTGCTGTTCGACCTGCACCACCAGATGGCGGAGCAGTACCACGTTTACTCTGCAGCCGGCCCCACAGTGCACAGCCTCTCTGTAGCGGAGAGACTGGCGGGTAGGTGATCCTGGTCCTGCAGAATCTAAAAAAAATAAAGGTTGATTTAAAGACCAAAGTAACTTTATCAGTAAATTAATGTAATTTAATACTCCGCGATGTTATTGTAAGTTTTAAGTCAACTCACAACTGCAAAATATGTTTTCTTATATTTGACTTCAGTGTGTTGTCCTCTATTTTTTGGTCAGAATGATACATGTGCATGAGTTTGGCACTACAAGAAAAGGTTCTCTGAACCTCTAAAACATTAATTTATACATATACAAACAGGATTTGTGACTTGTTCTGAGCAATTATTGAACAATAAGAGAAATTTGTCTATGTTTTTTTAATATATAGTTTTTGAATGACTGACAATAATAAATAATTAAAAACAGAACAATTTAAAATAATTATCTTAATGTGTCTTTGGAGGCAGCCTTTAAGTATTTGTTTGTATGGAGACATATTGTTATACTTACTTGACTGCAATTATTTTACCTAGATATTAGTTACCTTACAGATTAATGTTTCTCAACAGGCTTATCAAATATTTTAATTATAGATGAAACTATCCAACAGTGAGTATACCATTTAAACTAGATCCTCATCCTCCTACAACTGTGAGATGCTGCTTATGTATTGAGATCTTGCTCTTGCTAATTATATTCTAATATCTCTATATCCTAATGCATGAATGATATAGGGTGATATTTTTGACATTGTGAGTATTTTTACTTTCGATATAGTTTCTGTACATTTTGCTGCAAATAACTACACAGTTTTACTTAAATAACATTTCAGTGTACAACTTTTACTTCTAATATTCATAGTGTGGTATTGCTGTCCTTACTTATGTAACTACACAAACTACACAACTACACAAAAGAGATACACAATAATCTGCTATAAACTGTGACATTAATCTAACACATTAACTCATTGACAGAGCATCATGAACTTGAAGCTGAGTCTAAAATCAGTCCAAAATGAGTCCAGTTAGGTCAAATCTCCACTGCATCTCTGTCAACAAAAAAAAAAACTTAACACCATGTCACTGTGGAGTACAGTATATTAGAGTATATGTTGATGATGACTCTTTGTGTCTCTTGATACAAACAGAGTTGATTCTGGAGGCTCGCTACGGAAACCAGCAGAAGCAGCGCCGCAGCCGCACTGCGTTCACAGTGTCCCAGCTGCAGGCTCTGGAGAAAGCTTTCCAGCAGACACAGTACCCAGATGTTGGTATGAGAGAGAGGCTGGCTGTCTGTATCAACCTGCCTGAGGCTCGCATACAGGTGAGAGCACACTCCACCCAACACCTGACTGTAAAGCTGAAACCACGAATGAAACTCTGCTGCATTTACCTTTAAATGTTTAATGTGTTTTTTATTGGGATGGAGATACTATGAATTTTAGGAGCATAAATACTGGAAAATTACTTACAACATATCTATAAATACAGTAACTGTACATAGCTGTGTGCATTTATACTGTGAACAAGGAGTTTACTACAACAAACAGTAAAGGGTTTCTCAAAAGCAGCCATAAAATCGTGCTATTTCATAGACTGTGTATGTTGTATATGTATTTTTAAAAGATTGGTTCCAGTTACTTTTAAATGTTTGTTAAGCACTTGCCTTGTGTATGAACACTGCTTAAAGAATAAATCTACCTATATGTACTCTGTCTCCTCTAGGTGTGGTTCAAGAACAGAAGGGCAAAGTTTCGTAAAGGTCAGAGGTGCTCCCCGCTCTCCAGAGACCACAGTCTGGAAGAGGCTCCACATCGCAGCAGTGTGGGACAGGAGGAAGTCAGGACTGAAGACAAACAGGACGCCATCACATCACATATTGACAGAAACGTACCTCCTGTTCCTGCTGTGGACAAAAGTAGGGATGTTTGCCCCCCTCTCACCTCTGCAGACTCTGATGTGTCACGGTGCCTCCTCCAACTGCACTCTCCTCCAATTTTCCCCTTCATGACAGGGGAGCGGTACAGCCACCCACCTCACCAGCCTGATGTAGGAGCACTGTCCACTGAGCTTACCCTACCGCCCGTTTTCTGGCCCATCATACAGCAGCACAATTCCACCCTGGGGATTCCTCCATCATCAGTTACTAAAAACTGTAGCCTCTATCTTCAGACTGCTTGTTCCAGTAAAGCTGTGCCTCACCCTCACCTGGGGCTGTGACTGATGTGGACTTAATATAGACACATAAATCCCACCACCTCTATGCCGCGTGGACTCACCTGAGGCGGCTGTGCGGGAGAAAACTGGGTAACAAGGTAAAGAAGCACCCACTGCCTTGTTGCTGTAAACTTGCAGTGTACAGAATGTGAATTTTTTCTTAGTGAATTTTTTCAAAGGCCTGTCTGTCTAAAGGGATGTAAAACTGCACTGTTAAATACTTTCAGATGGTTTTTAGAAGACAAAGGCAAGTTTGGGTCTGACTTCATCTACAGGTTGGTTTTAGTTTGCCAGTAGTACCAGTTTGCTTGAAGGAGGTTGTTGTTTTATCCATCACAAGGTGGTTCCAGACAACAAGTGCATTTAAAGCTACTGTTGTATCCTTGAACATTATTTAGTTGGCTGCCAAGTAGCATTTGAGCCAAGAAGCTCCTTATTGTATTAAAGCACTGCAATGTAGAAATAAAATAAAACTATTTTTACCTGGATTCTCTGTTGTTTCTTTTATGTTGGTTGTTGTGAGGCTTAGCAGTTTTGCCAGTAGAATGTGTTTCACTCACTTTTTTTGGGACACATTGCAAGGAATGTGTACACATCTACATTTACAAATGCAAATGACAGATGTGAAATCAACTCAAAGCCTTTTATCTGCTCACTTGCAAATTGCCAAATGAGGCACAAGCACATACCGGGCCAGTGCAACAGTTGGGCAGTGCTGCAATTGTGCAACTACTTTTGATCCCCTAAAACTGTCTTGTCTTTGCATACAATCAGGTTATGATTACTCAAAAGGAAGCTGAGGGAGGTGGGACAGCTCTACAGAGAAAGAGTTGAACACAAGATGGGACAGAATATCTATTTTTTATCAAAGAGGTGTGGAATGGGATGAAAACAATGACAGGCCACATGAACTCACACACTGTTGTGAAAGGAGGCCCAGAATTTGCTAATGAGCTAAACCTGTTCTTTAATAGATTTGACCTCTGCTGATTACCCTGGGTTGACACACACCAATCTCGCCCATGCCCCCCCTCCACCCCCCAACATCTCAACTGATGCCTCTGAATCTCGACACAATGTTTAATTTAAAACTCATTGTGGTCTTGTATAGAACCAAAATAATGAAAATCATGTCATTGTTTAAATACTGGAGAAAACTCCACCAGCAACATCAGTGTTGACATAAAATATTAACTGTGGTCATATGTGGGATGCACCTGTGGCCCCGACAAATTATGATACAACCTGCCCACAGACGTGCAAAAGGCATTCCATCCAGGAACAAGACACTCAGACAGAGAGAGACACAACCACCGACTCTGTCTCTAGTAATTATGTTTATATACTGTACAACTGAACAGTCTGTGGTTAGGTTTAGGCAACAAAAGCACTTAAGGTTAAGGTTTGGGAGAGGTTGTGGTTTTGGTTAAACATAAATAAGCCCGCCTGAAGTCAGCATTAACTTCTGTGTTAACACCATCTTTTCCTAACCTTAACTAAATGCTGTGAGTGGCTAAACAAAACAATCAAAACATTTACTGATGCTTTACTCACTACATGTGGCTATTGTACAGCAAGATCTGATATTTTGGTGGAAAATAAATACATCCTCTGTGAACATTATAATGATACATTTAGCATTGACATATTTGTGACTTGCCAAATTAAAATCACGTCCTCATTTCATCAATAGAAAACCAAACCAACCAAAATGTAATTTAAGACATGGTTCTAACCATAAACAACATGGCCACATCATTTGCAGTCATTTTGCATCTCTTCTGTTTCTTTGTAGTTGAAGAATGTTTTGCATATCATGATTAACTGTATGTGTCTGTGGTGGTTATTCATTGCTTTGTGTCTTTTTATTGTTATTTTATGCATCTTTGTGGGGATCTAGCATTTACAAGTAGTTGTGTTTTGTGTCTTTTTGTAGTTGATGTGCGTCTCTTTGTGCTACTTTTCTGTCTCTTTGTGGTCATTTGCCCTATATGTGGTTATTTTGTGTCTCTTTTTTGATGGATTTGAGTTGTTTTTCTTCTTTTTGTGATGCTTGAGTGTCCCGTTTTGTGTCTCTTTGTAGTGGTTTAGTGTCTCTTTAGAGTATTTTCTGTGTCTTCAGAATCAGTTTTATCAGCCAAATATGGAAGCATACAGAGAATGTGTTTCAGTGTCAGTAGAATAAACGATAAAACAGAAGAAAAGGTAAACAAACATACAAAAAGGCAGGAGGACATTGTGATCGGAATTTGATAGTTATAAAGGAAAAATTACTACTATTACTACTAAATTACTGAAACTATTTACATTGACAAATATAAATCATGCAAACTGATTACATGAAATTTGGAGTACAGTATGTATTGGCAATGATGAAGGGAATGAGGTATATGAAGTAAGTCCAGTGCAAAACTTGCGTATCACATTGGCAGGTATGAAACAAGCATGAAGTTGTATTTTCATTGATCATTTAACATTTTTTTGTGATACTTTTGTTTCTCATTTTGTGGACGTCTCTTTGTGTTTCTTTTTGTGTGTGTGTGTGATTTTATGTCTCTGTCTGGGCCCCCTGTGGTCTTATCCCCGCTGGCCTGAGCTGGTAGGGTATTTCAGTAATCCATTCAAGACCTATGGCATAGGAATTCATGTTTAAGGAGATCATACTTAACACGATAATCACCTAATTTGTGTTAAATCGTCAGATTAAAGTATAGCAATGCGTTGCACATGTTCACCAGCTTATATGTGTGTGTATGTCTTCACAGCATCTTGGCTTCACTTTTTATTAAAACTGCAAATTTTAACCGGTTTAGGGCAGCTATTGGGCAGCCTACGCACGCCTGATGTTTGCTAGTATTCATGAAAGCAGCTGCGTGGGTTTTTCGGCGTAGATCAGTGCTGTGAGGCGCCGTGACGCCGAGCCTGGCCATCGGCAGCTGAGGGAGGCTTAAAGAGACAACAGCAAAATCATAGCAACTTGAACACAAGAGACAAATACCTACGGACGAAGGAGAACCATGACTTCGACGGCGTTTCGATAGCCAACGCGTAAAGGTAACATGCGCATCTTCAGCGACAGAAATTCACCTGTTGTTGTTGTCTTTTAAAGCCGCACATTGACGTTCTTGCTGGTGTTTCGTGTGCTAGCTTGCTAAATGGCTAGCTTGCGAGCTAAGCGGTAAGGGATCCAGGCTGCCGTGTTTGTGTGCAGTCGCTTGTTTGGGATTAAGGAGTTGCCCGGCAGTGGTCAGGGCAGTGGTTATGGCAGGAATCTGGACTCAAAAACGACACTTTCAGGTGAAACCAACAACGCTGTTCTCATATCGTTCCTCAAGTTTATAGTATTAGTAACAACGTCGCTTGGGGTGTTCTCAGTTATTAAGCGTTTACTAACCAGCCAGGTTAATGTAGCACTGGGGTTGTCAATCAATTAATATTGTATGCTTTGTCCTGCTTGGACTTCTGGATTTCCACTAGCTAACCTGTTGTTTTACGGTACAGTGCTGTTGACAGATCTGCCAACATTACATCGTTAGCAGTTTTATCAGGCGTTAGGCCAAAACGATGTATTAGGAAGGCGCTAGCTAGGTTAGCTTAATTCAGCTGTGTGACAATTCGACTTAGCTACAGCCTGAAGATAAACGTCTGTTTTTTTATTTACATGCCATCAGTGTTGTTTGTGTTTATACATAGTACAAGAAAAATGTCTAACATGAACAAATAGCCAACGATTGAACGACATAAAGCTAGTGTGAAGTTGCTAACAAACGCCAGGATAGCCCGAGAGTATTTGGCCCCGTTTGTCCAATGTTACCGACGGGTCTTTTGAAGACACTTGTCGACAGGTTTTGCTTGTAAGAAACGTCCCAGAAACCATACTTGGTGGTAACAAAGAGAGAAAGCAGGTACTTCACCCGAAACTAACGTTAAATCGATGACAGCTGCCAGACACTAACATGTACTCGGTAGCCAGTTAGCTAACTATTAGCTGTTATTAACGTAAGCTAAAAAGGAAGGTGTTTTGTACAATGGACGAGGAAATTCTGTCTTGTGGTTTAATTGTTTAATGTAATTTGTATGTTCACTGCGAGTAGCTGGATTCATTTTTGTAACGTTGGAAAATCGCCTTGCCTTCTTATTGCTAGCTAGCTGTATAGGCTGTAATTGTGGCAAGCTGGCGTCAGCGCCACTGTCTGCCTCAAGGTTTCGTTTCAGCCAGATATCATTAAAAGATTTTTTTTAGTCCATGTATGTAATATTTTGATTATAGGCTTACTAGCTAACTGTTATAAAAAACTTAGCTATACCAAACAACTGACGTGTAAAAACAAACACAACTTCCTGAAATGAGACAGTGTAGACATGGATTGCCAAATTGTACCCTGAGACAGTAAGTTACTTATAATAGGTCCTTGTTGTTTTCCATTAGCATCTTTATGTTATCTCGTATTCCAATAATTCTGTTCTGTAAATACAAAAAGTGCTGGTTGTAGTACACTTAGTCATTTCAGTAGTTGTTGTGATCCTTTGACATGCAGCTTCTAATAGCTTGTACACACCTTTTTTATTGCACTAAACCTGCTACCAGGTAAGTATCTTCCCACTTCCTACAGTAAATGTTGACATCCCTCATGCTATAAGGAAGAAATGAACGTGTAACGATTGCCCGCATACCTGGCTCAAAATATGCAGTCGTCAAATACAAACATACAATTTTCACTGAGTGTTTATACACTGTGTTATTGTTTATTTACTCAGAAATGCATCTCAGAATGTTTCAAGCTTCAATAACCAGTGCAGCTTCGATATAGCTTTGCCTTTGGATTGTTTGCAAAATAAACTTGTGTGCACATTGAAAATAGATTAATATTGCAAACGCATTAAATGTGTAAAATGTATTTTGATACATATTTTACATAAAGTAGTACTTACTAATTAGTGGTACGCCTTTGTCTGATAATGTATTTTCATTCTGTGTTGCTAGTAGTAGTTCTTATTCTGTTAGATATAGTCGAGCTAGCTTTAGACTAGACTGTCTAAATCTTTCCAATAATATGCTTCCCAATGATGCAAATGTTATGAGCCGAGGCATTACAGTGGTCATTGATCCATGTAAGTGCCCTTCCATAGGAAAGAGTAGCTGTGCATTGCTATTGCCTGCATTACCTGCTCTCCTCAGCACCACTAGCATCTTAGATCATGGACATGGGGGAGTTAGGAGAGCCGCTCTGGTCTGACATCTACATCTGATTGTTTTTAAAAAGCTGCACATAGATGGTCGAATTACTCTGCCAGAGAAAACTGGATTTATGTTTATAATTAATGTTGTTTGTGCCTGGCATTGCTTCAGTAATAGGGGACTCTAATATCTTTATTTTTTTTACTTGAGCACTTTTGCACCACATAAACATCTTTGTACTGTATATCTGAAGAAATGTATTTACATTTTTCTAATCCTGGCCCATCCAGATCTTTTTCACTGTTCTGATTTTCTATTTATCTGATGATCTGCACACTTGCAAATCCAGTTTAAGAATCAAACTTGACTCAACATTATTCCACAACATTAGACACATTATATATAAAAATACAACTTTGGTGCTGTGTTTTGTCAAAAATAGGTTTAATTGTAAAGGAGATCTTTTTATTCATGTCTGAGGTTCACCATAGAATATTTCCACTCATATATTGATTACTTTATTGAATTTGCCTTGCACCATTCTGTAGCAAGATCTCATTTCAGCTGTAGTAGGGAACAGCCACAGTAGACATAATTTGATCTTCAAGTACAACGTGAAGCCCCCCCCCCCAATAAATGTTTAATCTCCTAATGACCATGAAGAGTTATGAGAAGAGATAATGATTGATTAGTTAGGTTTTTCTATATTTTGGCTTACATTGATTGCTTCTGATTGTGCATATATAGATTTTTTTTTCATTGCAAGTATAGAATTGGATAGCCACTGGAGAAGTAATCAATATGCTAAAGCGTGATGTGCATTCTGCATACCATATGTGAAACTTGGTATCAAAACCTATGGACTGATTTGTCTATTTATCTTTTTGCAGAAATCCGTCAAGCCATCCGTTAGCTGTCTTTCCCATTGATGTTTTCTCCCACTCTGCGTTGCCTCGACTGCTGTGGCCCTGCAACATGGAGAGTGTCCACTGTGTCACTGAAGGCTGACCAGAAAGAATGAGGCACTCCAGGAGATGTTCCCAAGTGGCCTCGTGGATGCAGTAGCTGGTTTTTGGAGTGCTTTTTTATGACTAGTGTTGTGTGTGTGTCTGTGGGCACATGCTAGCACAACCTGCCTACACCTCAGGCAGGGGCATACTACTCTGAGACTGGACCTGGGGAACCACACAAGAAAGGAACCCTTTGGTAAACAAGGAACACGAAGAAAAAAAGGAAGCACTCAGCATAAGAGCTGTCAGATTCACACACTTCAGCTGTAGTTTCAGCACATTTAAGTGTCTTCTGAACCATTGCACATTTTAACAGCAACACCTTTCCTCTGTCTTGTGAGATTTGTTTCCCTCCCCCTCCCTAAAGCATCCTCTTGTTGTCGTTGTTGGAGTTTCTATGGTTTGCATGGCTGGAGAATAACCGTGGAGAGGCCAGGGTATCACAAGCTTATGGATTTTGACAAGAGAGGGGGCAAGGGAGAGACAGAGGAAGGGAAAAAGATGTCTAAGACAGCAGGCAGCAGGACTGGACATGGGGGCCGGAGTTCAGGGACCAATTCTGGAGTTCTTATGGTTGGCCCAAACTTCCGTGTGGGTAAAAAAATCGGCTGTGGGAACTTTGGAGAGCTGCGGCTGGGAAAAAATCTCTATACTAACGAATATGTGGCCATCAAATTGGTAAGTATGCCCTTAGGTTTATGAACTCACACTCCCACATAGCACCACACCACTGTTGGTATTTTCCAACATGAATCCAGCCTTGTTAGCAGTTAAAATGATGTTAAACGTTTATTTGATTGTGCAGCAGACTCTCAGTAAACTCTTTGATCTAAGAGTGACGGACACAGGAAGTAAATAGGAACTGTCCTCCACCCACTTGTTCTCCTGCAGCATGGTCTCATGTACTGTTAATGAGTCAACCATGTTATGTTTCCTGAGACTATCCTAGATTGGATAGTTTCTTAAAGCATGTTTTGACTTGTGTTTGTTTTTTCATAGGAGTACAGACATTTTTGTTCTTACAACATTTTAAAGTAATGCCAAACTGAAAGTAAACTTTTTTTCTAACAATAATATTTTACTTTATTGAATTGATAAGTAAATACTTACTTACTGTGGTCCAGTGTGAAATAAATAGTTTCAAAGTTTTTTGTAAAACAATGTTTGTAAAAAGTGGATTTTTTTTTAGACTTCCTTTTCCATATTTTTCACTATCAGTGTAGTAAATGTCAATTCACATGGAAGCTCTGTCTCCAATAAGCTCAGACCAGGCCTTACCATCAGTCAGTTATTTACAGTTTCTTATTGTTTTATGTCAGCATAAGCATTTTTTCAGAGCCATTGGTTTAGTAGCATTTAGACAGGCTGTGAAAGAAACCACATTAAATGTCAAGGCCTGTTTGTTTACTGATTGTTAGATTCTAGGGCAGCCAGTGAGTGCTCAACCATTTCCTCTTCACATTAACCTTTCATTCTACTTTTTTTCCTAGGCTTTAAATGCGTTGCCACTTGTAGTGCTTTGATAACTGGGAGATAAGTTTTCCTCTGACAATGTCTCAGTGTAACCCAGACTCTAGTTAAGTAGTAGTACTGAAACTGGTGTGAGATAGGCGTAATCTCCATCACAGCTACTCTGGTCTGTGTATGATTATTCTTACATTTGTATCTCCCAGGGAGGCCATTATCTCTGAGCGGGCATCCACTGAAGCGTTTGCTAACCACATAGTAGGCAGAGGTTAGCAAACAGCTGTAATTGTAGTTCTACTCTCCTCTGAAATCTTTAGTTGTGCTTGCTGCCTCTCCCCCTTGCCTGTGAACCCTCCCATCTGTTTGGGTATTTTTATCCCCATGGTGTCCAGCTATATCTGGATCTGGCATTAGAGTCATAACACTGCTCCATGGATCTTCTGGCCCAGTGGACACCACATTTATCTCAGTGTAAAATAGTGAGAGGAGGTGTGCTAATGGTGTCAACAAGCTTAACATTGATTCTGAAGACTCTGGTTTATTTTGGATTTTGTTTTAAATTCAAATGGGCGGTAAATTTGTATTATTTCTTTCATAATAATGATCTATTTTAGGCTTATATTTTCAACATGACCCAGACAAAATGAACTCTTTTCACTAGCCACTTTTGATAACACTGTAGTTGCTGCTCCTGACATGGCAAGGATCAATTATTGGACTAACCCAGACTAGCACAGTTGTCTGTCCACATGCTTCTGTCTGTTTCAGATCTCACAGCTCCTCGAGCTAACTCGGTAAATGTTGCTGCTTCCCCAGTATGGCTTCTGTTTATCTGAGGGTGTTACTAAGCTCTTCCTTATGGATAAAAACAAATATCAGCCCTGTTATCTACAACCCCCTGCTAATACATGGTTGATATGGGTAGGGCCTCCTTTGTTATCTGTTAGTTGTTTCGGTGGAAACTGGTCAGTTGAAGATATATAAAACCTTATGTAATTGTTTGATGTGAAGTACCAGGAAACTGTTGTTGGTCATGTTTATATATTACATGTGTTTAGGGGCTGCAACTAACAATTATTTTTATTATTGATTAATCTGCAGATTATTTTCATTTTATTCATTGATTGTTTAGTCAATAAAAAGTCACACTACAATATTTTGGTAACCCAAGGTGAAATTTCAAATATTTTTTTGTCTGACCAACAGTCTAAAATCCAGAGTAATTTGTTATCTGAATGAGTAAAAGTGGTTTAATCTCTCTCCTTTGTTGTAGTAAATTGTAGATTCCAAGCTCCGAAGGACAGCACATAGTGGTTGAGCTGTTGTAACGTGCCGAGTGTCTTGTGCACTGACTTGGCGAGTTCGGCGTTTGGGTGGTGCCTGCCTGCACCTGGGACAAAGGTGAATGCCGGTGTCACCCTGCTCCACCACGTGATGACAGAGATAGAGACGTATGATAGGCCAGTGCACTAGATCCTCTGTTAGTGGATCTGGAACTGCTGTGAATGTTGCTGCAAAAAGCAAGAGAGCAGGGGGAAACTGCTGAGTGCTGAAAGGTTGTCTTTGTTAGTAAGCCTTGTCGACACAGAGTGGTTCAGTCTTTGGTTCAGCTCGGTGCTTTCTCACACTGACAAACGCCTGTGTGATGGAGGCAGGACCGTGTAGCCTCTGCTATAAGTACACTGCAGGCTTAATCCCAGGGGGAGACCCCAGTGTCTTAAAGAAACAGCAGCATTTAATGTCTGCTTGCTTTTGTGACTCACTGTAGGAACTAGCACCCATCAGGCTCATTTAAAGGGTCAAAAGACATCATCATTTTCATCAGTACACTCTCTGGCATAGTGACATAACTGTCCACTGAGAAAACAACCATTTAATCCTCTTTTTCTTTCCAAAAACGTTTTGCACACTACTGTGTTATGCTATTTTTATTTTAGCACACTTATCTCTAGTTGTCTTGTTTTAGTTCTCCCTTTCTAAATTTCTGTGTCTCATATTTTCTGACACTCCAGGTTTCAATTGTGGGCTCCTCTTTGTGTTTATGACTACTTCTGACCATGATAAGTGGCCTTAATATCTGCCCAACACAGGAGAAGAGCAATACATGAATGTTATAGTGTTGTACAGCATAATGCAACTTCTACAGCTTAAGAAGAAGGAGCAGGCATTTTATGTTTACAACAGCTAGTAAACAGATCTCTCTGTGCATTGTGTGCCAGCCATGTACATTCAGAATAGTGTTTAACCATATGTAATTTGATGGTGCTTGCTCAAAGTAAGAAAGCATTTCAGACTCTGTGAATTGAAATGGCTCCCTGCCATAAAAAAACAATGGTAGTCCAGGCTTTTTATTTTTAGCTATTGACCTTGCTTGCTCTGGCTGAAATGACAAGTGATGCTAGCAGACTTTATCAACTGGAGCTAAATAAGGTTAATTCCATGAGTTGGCCAAACTACTAAATTTAAGTCTTGGTTGTTGTCTGAATGAAAAATGTGCTCTGGTGTCAGTACCATTTAAACCTGAGCATAAGTGTTTACTTAGATAAAAAAACACCTTTTTACTGTTCAAAAAGTGGTATATTGTAGTGGATGAACAACCAGAGTCTCAGTTAAGTAATTGAAGCTGCAGTAATTCATATTTTGTGCAGTATGAGAGCTATCACTCACATAGACAAACCCACAGAGGAGTACTCAGGAGTACTGCAGTCCCCTTCAGCTCAGATATTAAGCATCTTCCAGCTCATTGTTTGGGTTTATTCATTCTCATTGCTTGTATAAGCAACATGTGTTGCAAGGCAAAAAGCATTGTTGTTAGTATGTTGACCTCGGCAACTTTTTAAGGCAGTGCAAAATGTGTTTGTGAGGTTGAGGTAGTTGTGGAATTCTGCTCCCAAATAGCCAAAAAAGATAAATGATGCTCTAGGTATTTAAAATAAAATAGTGTATTGCTACCAGAGAGCACCTATTGTAAATACTGAATGGTATGCAACTGTACTGTATGTATAGTGATTGTAGGGATGACTCTGGAAGACTTTGTTTTCTCTGCCTGAGTCACTGATGTAGAGGCATAAGAATAAGGCAGTTCATATAAGTGAAGGCACTCACGGTGCTCAGTCGTGATACTTGGAAGGAAAACTGAGGTGTTGTGTCCAACTCTGTCTGCCTCCCACTGAAGCATGATAAGCAGCTCTTGTTGCAGTCTAGCACAGCAGCTTACACCAGCTCGCCATGAGACAGTTGTCGAAGAGCTGTGAAGGCACAAAAGCTCTATCAGCATGTTTGGCTGGAATTAAAGTGACATTTTGACAATTTAAGTTCTTCTCTACTCTGTTTGGGCTCTCTGGAGAGGATGCTGGGCAGGCTGAATGATTAAATCCTTGGATATCAACAGCATGTAAAACCCTACCTTTAGCTAACTAATCCTCTAATGAATCTGTAGCGAGCAGCAACACAGTACATTCACACTGACAGATGTTCTTGCTTTGAGGATGATTTAATTAAAAGAAACCTGCACAGGTTGGTGACTTCAGAGTGACAGTAAAAATGTCAGTGTTCTTTATAGAGATACAAGTGTGAACTGTGACTGTACAAAAAAAAGGCTGATTGTGGTGTAGGGTGTGTGCTCATATTGGAGTAAGTGCTGTGTAATTGTACCTTTAAGTGTGCATCCTGGTTCATGGCAAAGCAATAATCATATTTTCCATTTTAAGAGTTTTTAAGGAGTTAACTGACACTGTATTTTACTTGTATAATCGAAATTATATGTAAGACTGTAGCAATTAACCAGTTAACCAATTTCTCACATTTTGGTCACTGCAAGGAATCTACACTTTACTGCTCTGTCTTAACTGTCTTTATAGCATCCTAACTGAAGTGGTAAACTAGAGGCAAAAGATCCAAACCAGAATCAGATGGTGGTAATTTAAAAAGGGCTGAAGCCAAGAGATCTCAGATCTATTTTGGGGTTTTGCTAAGGCAAAATGGCAAGGTTTGAGGTTAGAATTAAAGCAGCTTCATACCATGTAAGACATAAAATTGGGTTGCTAGTCTGCGTTTGACAAAATATTTAGTGCAGACCAGACTGTGCCTTTTCCAGGGCTAACATTTAAACTTTATGCACATTTTGCTGTGTCAGGGCTCAACTAATTTGTAAAGAGGCTCACCAACATGGTTACTGATACACTTAAACTGAACAAATCCACCGATAATGGAATTAATTACAAACAAATGTGCTATGACAAGTAAAAAATTCTGTTACAAAAACGCCCCATGAATATACTGAAATTCAGCTTTCATTTTAGAGTGTTACATTCACATCAAATGAATAATGGGACTTAATCTGTATTACACATGGTATTGTCATGTTGAGGGGAGCAGCATGTTTTGGATTAATTATGACATATGATTATGCCTGTTAACACTTTAACCTCACCAATTTCTGTCAGGCCTATTGTACACTATGTGCATTGGCGTAGTGATCCAAAACAATAGAAATAACTTTTCCTTCTATATAGTCACTGTACTTTGTCATTACTTCCAGCTATGTCTCATCCTGAAAATGATTTATATTGGGTACAGGATCAGAGTTATAAATCAATCAAACAAATCAGGGAGTACACAGTACAATACATTGTACTTCTGCAACGCCTCGCTCCTCTATGAAATGACAAAGGAGACTTGCCTCTTGGGTTCATGTGAGTGGAACTTCCCATGACAATGTAGATCACTGGCAACATTGTGTGCTGTGTTTGCCCTCCTCTGTAGCAGATGGGGGTGGGGTATTGAAAGCTGATATGTAACATTGACAGAGGCATTTATAACTTCCCGAGTCAGTTTAAACTTCAATTAACAAATTGACGTAAGAGGCAGTTCTTACTCAATAATTTTGAGAGGTATGTGGCTGCTCTCTTAGAAAGACGTCCACTATCTGATACCATGGCATTTTGTTCTAACCACAGTGTAAGCCATCTTAATGGTCTTAACATGATTTACCAATTATTGTACTGCTGTGCTATCTCTTCATACGTTTAGTTATAACACGCATTTCCCCACAGCCTTTCACCGATAGAAAGTGTTTTTAAAAAAAACAATGAAAATTAATTGTCTGACTTATCTGACAATAATTCTGAATCGGCATATAAAGTGGGTCAAAGGCCACAGTTACCCCACTCAAGCCATCTACAAAGAATCTGCAGAAAGTACTATTGATGTCTAATTCTGACTGATTTCAAGCAGTGGCTGACTCTGGCTTTTGGGAAGCAGCTGGTGGTTCCATCTGGGTGCATTAAATCTGAGCTGAAATGGGAGAAGTACTGGACACCGGCCAGCTGTTGCTCTCTGACACTGCTCCTTAACACCAACTCCCAACCATAGACACCTCTGATCATAAAGACTGCTTGAAGAGAGAAATACAAACACGCCATGATCAACTCAAATGTGTTTTAGCACTACAGTTAGCATTTTTAATGCCTCTATAAAAGTTTCCTTGTTGAAATGCACTATGACATTTGAGTTGCTCTGTCTAGGATGAGATGAGTCACACTGCCAGTTGCATATTGTGAAATGATTTACTGGGTGTCAGGCAAAGGTCAGGATCTATTCTGGTTCTTATGCATAATGCTGGGGCTGTTTCCTTGGACATGGTAAACGTAGGCATCCATATGCACACTGAATGTCCACATGATAAACAACACAAATGTTTATTTGTGTGTTACATTACATCATGCCAGCTGTCTTGGTTTACTGTACCAAGCTGTTTTAAAGTGCAGCATCTTGCTTGTGGTTTTGAAGAGCAGTTTCTTGCATTTCATCCCAACATGGCATCATGTTACAAGTAAGATCCCACAACTGAATGTATGAAATCAGTGATTTTAGAATATTAGCATGTTGCTGAATTACCACAGGTAATATTAACTGGTAAGATCCATTTATCTGCCCTTTTAATTATTCCGTCTTGTTTTGTTTATTAAACATTAGAAAATAGTAGAAATGCCTTTTGCAAGTTCATATTAAAATTGGATACCTTAATTTTCATGAGTTCTTCATCCAAACACTGAATGTCCTGGTTCAAAAATATAAGATTACAGAGCTTCTTCCTCCGCAAATGATCTTTGGATGAGTACTGACATGGACAGACACCAGACAACAGACAAGTTAAATTTTAGCCTGTCACCAAGGAGTTGATGTTAATGGCAGCTGAGATGAGCTGCCAACTGTGACTTTTGTTTCAACCAGTGAAAGCATTAGTGCATTCTAAATATGAGAAGCCGCTGCCTAAATGTTTTGTACACCTTTTTACTAATGATAATTACAGTCAGACAAGTTTGCCAGTCTCATTGTCTGAACTCAGAGACACACACCGGTGCTCCCAAATAATTTCTCACATTCATACAATCTAATTTTCATCTGCATGTGCAGTGAAATGCTGAAATGAAGAACAGACTGTGGTAATGGAGAGCAGTGCTGCAACACTAGCAGGCTGAGGCGCACAGACTAGATTACAATGAAGAAAGAGTCATATTTATTTCAGTTAAAGCCAAAAGAAAATAATCTATGCCTGGATTTGCATGGGATATGGCTTAATTTAAAAAGCTTGTTTAGTTTGAGCAACAGTCCAGAAGATAAAGGAAAACCAGGCAATATTTCCAATAAGGAGTATGGTTTACTGTCCGTGCCTGTTATTTGCTATGATATTATGTTCTTCTGGTGACATTGATTGTTTGTAATTTCCTTTTCCCCTCTTCATTTGGTCGTCATCACTCACATCCAGTCAGTGAGATCCAGAGGTGGGTAGTGACGAGTTACATTTACTCCGTTACATTTACTTACTACTTACTACTACTTGAGTAACTTTTTCGAAAAAATTTACTTCTAAGAGTAGTTTTACTGCACCATACTTTTTACTTCAGTAGATTTGTGAAGACGAAACGCTACTCTTACTCCACTACATTGGGCAGCTTTTTTTTTTTTTTACCATTTATTTTACCAGAGAGATGCCGTCAGTGAATCTACCACATCACTGTGTTTCACCAATCAGAAGATGTGATTTCTTTGTACTCATTTTTTATTTTATTATTTGGAAATACTATAATTTGCACATTATTTTATATTTTTGTCTATATTTTAGTAATATTATTTTGAACTAATGCTACTCTTACTTGAGTAAAAGTTTTGGCTACTCTACCCACCTCTGTTGAGATCAACCCTGATCTTTCTCAGTGGTGTTAGAGTGGAGATCAGATTTAGACTACATGACATCATATGCAGAGTTGGTTAATCCCAGGAAGAGGAAAAGTGATGCTGATGCTTAGTCCATCCACGTACAAGTTTACAGAGGTTACCACAGGTTAAAACATAAACCATTACCAAATCTGTGATGACATAATAAGTGTTTCCCCCAAAGGTAGATACTTGAAATGGCATGTATCATCTTGTCTCACACCCACACTTGTAGCTGCAGGATTTGATATTGGGCAGCATTTTCTGGTAGCACTAGTATTAACAAATCTTTAATCTTTGACAAATTTGGATGCATGGGCATGGATTACCAATACAAGCAAGACTATTAATATGCAGGCACACACAACAGTATGACATTAAATCTTTGTTAAACATCGTATTATACAAGCTCAAAGAACATTTAAGAGTGACAGATTTTAGCTGTTTGTCATTTAATATGTATGACAGGATTACAAGTCTAACAAACAAGAATCATAAACTCATCAAAAGCGTTTTACTCTAAACGGTGACTTTTGATGTCAAGGCCTGGCAATGATATGAATCATTCAGAAAGCAGAGTTTTAAATGATCTCATAAAAGGGTGAGGTGAAGTGTGTAGCTGACTTTTTTCTGCTGACTCTTCTAGTCCCTTTATCATGAAGTTTCTGCAGGGGAACATGTCAGGCCAGGGTGCAGCTCAAAAATATGTCATATGTGTAGGAGCTGACAAAAATCTGTGTCAAATGCAAACAAGTTACACTAGACATTTGCAGCATGGTCCTGGTCATTTATATGACCATGGCTTAGCCCATCTGCTGGGAGTAGAGATGACTCTTAATCACATAAAGCTGCCATAAGCCTCTGTTTCCTATTGTAAGCTGTTTTAAAGGGTCCGGTGGTTTGGTACCATCTGCTTTGACTCATTATTTATATATTTTGTATTTTCTTTCCCTTTCCTACCTGGCATGACCTGACTTGTGTGAGACATGTTCATTGTCCGTGTTCATGTGGGAGGTGGATGACGCTACAGCAGCTCCGCCCTCCACCTCCCAGACTAGTCACGTGTCTTCTTCCCATAGGCTTCCACACCTCTTTTCTGCCCCCTCTCTTCCACTCTCGGTTTCTTCGCATGAACAGTGGCTTCTTACTGTACCTCTCTGGCAGTTATTCTCTTTCCTTGTTTGGCTCATGCAGGAGCATGATGCTGGAATTAATTTTTCCATAGATTGTGTATCTGTGAGAAGACCCAGAGGTTTTTGTAGCAGTGTTTTTAATCCATTTTAGATCTCCATATTTCCCATGTTGGCATTGTTTGAGGAGTAGGAGCATGCCTCTCTTCTCATATTGATTTATTTGTCATTAATACATGTTTGAGGTTATTATAAGTACACAGTTCTTATTTAACTACGTGGCAGCTTTTTTCTCTTTTTACTTACAAACCAAAACTGTTTACTACACAGTGTTTGTTAGAGGTTTGGTCTTCATTGTACATGTGCCTTAAAGTAACTATTAAACAACTCTGAAAATGCCTAAAATTACTTTTAGATAAACTTAATTGAAATAATTTTTAGTAAAGTGGCTTAGAGGTAGAGTACAGTGAAGGCAAGTTTATTTTACACCATTTACTGTGTGTTGATAGTGAAAAAATTATAATTAAAGTATTTTTATCCAAGGATTTGGTTTGATTTCTTTAAGATATTTTTTTCAATAATTTAACAAACTGAAAAACTAACATCTTTTCCTAGCCCTGTCTACTAGGGAGTTTTTTATTCCCTGCAAACATGCGAACCTGGTCATTATCATTAACCTAGTTGGGTGTTTGATTGAATTGACACAGACTGCACATAGAGATAACCACATCTCTCTCTCTGTGTGTCTCTCTCTCTGTCTCTCTCTGTCTCTCTCTCTCTCTCTCTGTCTCTCTCTCTGTCTCTCTCTCTGTCTCTCATCTCTAGCTAAACTTTCTTTATTTAATCCAGTAATATTAATGACCCAATCAAGGCAGGTAGAGAGACAGTAGAGGATTAGCTGAACAACCCTTTTAAAATTTTTTCCATGGTTAGGACCATTAATTAAATCGGTGTGGGACCTTTTGGCAGACAGACCTTAAGCAAAAATGGTATAACAACTTCTTCTTCTGAGTGAACTTTGAACTGAAACTACATAATGTAATTTATTGGACTGCGATCAGTCCTTATAAAGCAGTGGGAAGTCCCTCTCTTTGTTGAACATGGCTCATACTGTAAGGGCAAGCAGGGCACCAGATGAGAAAATGTTCCTGATTTGATAAACGCCTAATGGAGTGAATGTGGGAGCTTAACAGCTTTCAGCTCTCAGTTTATATAATTTAAAATATAAGTGCTTTGGAATTGGATGCACATGGGAAACAACTTTTAATATTAAATCTCACTTCGAGCAGCCTTTGAGAAGTTGCTAGGCTAAACATTAGCAAGCTTCACTCTCCATATATCTTTCCTAACTAGCTCTGCAACTAATAATTCCTTTCACTATCAAACATGGATAATCTACTGATGATTCAAAATTGTTGTTTATTAATCTTCAGCTCCTTCTCTTACAGTTTTTCTTAAATACATCACCAACATTTACATCTTACATGCATACAGTAGAGCTAAATCCTAAATTGTTCTGACTTTGACAAACAGATCCATATAAAGCCAGTATTGGATGACACTGTTTGAAAAGGGGAGTGCATGTAGCACAGGCTGTGGCACAGCTATTGAAGATTAAGGAGAGGAATTAAGTTGGGTGTGTGTTTGTTCTATCCTCTTCACGTTTGTCTATAATGCCCTTGTCATCACGATTGTGGCGTTAATCAGATTACATTTTAGGTTGTAAAGCTGGAGCTAGCAACATAATGAACAATGTGTCCTAGCGGGTTGATTATCAGCCATGTCATCACAAAAGCCTGCTGTTCACCAGCTGGAACTGCTCTTTATCCTCTCACATCCCACAAGTCTAACCTGAGGCTTAATTAAGGTTCCATCAGGCTTAAAAAGAAGGAAAATGTACTGTAGATATTTAAGTTAATTACAGTCAGAGGTAATGATGGTGATATGTATGCAAGATTGCCACTCATAAACCACTTTTCTTCTCTAAGGGTAAAGCTCTTAATGACATAATTTGTGGTGTTGTAGTAGTTCTGTAATTTCCCTTCCCTTTGTGAAAGCCGTTGACATTTCAAAATTTCAGTGTTAATTCTTTTTTTCTATTGAGGAGAATTTTTTAGCAGGGTTAAATGAGCCAAACAAGCAGCATGTCATTGTAGACAAAGCAGAAATCTCAATCAAATTTCGGTTTACTCAAATGAAATCTTTATCAATTTGAAAAAAAGTGTTATCTACGTAGGCCTTGAATATTTTTCCATACCTGCCATTTGTGTTATGTTTTTGGATGAAAAATTGCCAAAACTATTTAAATAGTTATGTAAAATGTGGACCTTTTAGATAAATTGATTGAGCCATGCATCCTTTCATCCTTTCATTTTCTGCTGCTTATCTAGGTAATTTTAATGGTTAATTATGTTATTAGGAATTATTGTGACACTCTGTTGAGAATGACTGACAATAATGTGATATTATTAACAGATAAATGCACATAATAAGTATAATTATATACTGAGTGCATGAAAAATGGAAAATATAAATATCAACGAATTCATCAGAAGCATTGCTCATACTTTGACTGGTCTGACTATGAAACGAGTTTTGCATTATTTTTTTTTCAGCAGTGTGTTATTAAATGTCTTAAATTTAATGAAACCTGCAGAAACACAGAAATAATGTTTTTTTGACATTGTACATTAAGGGGTATGAATGCTATATAATATTTAACACTCATTACTTTTTTTTCTATCTTCTTTTTCAGGAACCTATAAAGTCCCGGGCGCCACAGCTCCATTTGGAGTATAGATTTTACAAACAGTTGGGAAATTCAGGTAAGAGATTTGCAGGCAGTAAATTATTAGTTTGACAAATGGCACCATGATGATTAGTTAAATGTGAATGAGCCTTTTCACATTAGATGGGTTATGAGCAGGAAGAGAACTCTCAGATGTTATAGTCAGAAACAGACACACAAATGTATCTGCATGTAACATCAGGCGAATAGACACATGAAAACAAGTGCAAGTGCTTCCATTCTTCTGGAGGCCAAATTTCACAATGTGTTTAACTTTCCAGTGGATGCTGTGAAAGCCTGTTTGCTCTTTTGCAATCCCATTTCGACAGTATCCAGAGTCTCCCCTCTGCTACAGCACAGACCAGAACGTGTTACCATGCTATGAGGCATAGTTGTGGCAGCAGCTCTTTGATCTGGTCGGGCTGGTCAGCTAGCTACATTTATTTCACAGCACTGCCTTCATGGCTGTTTGGAAAGTCTCACCTGTCGGGTTTGTGTGTGCATTTACATATGTTGATTTTGGCTGGTCTGCAACACCCATGCTAAATTTCTAATTGAGAGTCTTATGGAAGCCATGCCACCACTACTTAGTCAAACTGAAAAAAGTAAAGACAAAATGCCCTCTCGTGTTGCTTTTAGTGCTGCACCCACCCACACTCACATTGAAAACAGTATTTTCATGTTTTACTGACTTATTTATTAATATTATTTTGGCACTTTCATTTCATTTTCAAGTAAATCACAGTATCAAATCCACTATCGAAGTTTACATGTAATGATAGAATTCGGTTAAACTAGGGTTAATTACTCTGGGTTTGAAAACAGTATAGCAACATTGATCTGAAGACTCAAGTTAAATACTCTTATCTTTATCTTACACTACACTGGTACATTGCCAGTCAAAAGTCATCACTCAAATAGGAACTGCTATGTGTTCCTGAAAAGACACTTGTCATGCACATACATGCTGTATTGCCATAATTGCAGAAGGCTTTTTCTAATGATCAGTTAGGCTTTAAAATTAATAAACTAGCATTATCAAACACAATGTGCAATTGGAAGATAGTGCGTATGTTTGCTGATGATAGGCCACTATACAATTAGGCAAATATTCCTTTTAAAACAACTGTTTACAACTAAAATAGTCAATCAATTTGATGTTATAAAATCTGCTTTTCTGTCAAAGACACAATAACTTCTACTGTATGTGACTCCAAATTTTTTTTTTCCAATTTTCATTTTGGAAGTGTACATTAAAAATGTGAACCCTTTCGAATAACAATTTTTTGCATTAATTTGTCATAAATTCTGATCTGATCTTCATCTTCCTTAGAAGTATAGACAAATGTAGTGTGTTTAATCTGTTACACATACACAGTGCTGTTGGAAAAAGTAAGCAAAGCCTTGGATTTAATAAGTGGCCAAACTTTGGCAGAAGTAATCTCAAACAAGTAGTTTGTAGTAGTATGTAGTGCCCTCTTTTAACCGTCCTGCCATAGACAACATGCTCCATGATTTTTGTATGGTAGACTCATATGATTCTTTTATTCCTTTAGCGCTAGGTGTTTTTTTTTTTTTTACCTCAGTGAGGATTCAGTGTTGGGCTTTTGGAGAGGCAACTACTTCTAGGAAGTAACCACAGAACTAAATCATCTGCATTTTGTCTATAACTGTGGATGGTGAATATTTAAATGCTGAGATAACTTTGTAACTCTTTCAAATTATATGCAAATCAACAAAAACAAAACAATGATTTGTGTATTAAATTTTAAAATAGATTGTGCTTAGTAGTTACCAGACAGTTTATGCATATAAATGCAGGCAGTTCAAAGAGGTTCACCTACTTTTTCTTGTACTGTAATTGTGTTTGACACTCTTAAGATTCTTGCAAATGCTTGGTCCTCTTATTCCAGTGATCGTTCATCTTTTGACAAGTCTAGGTGTCGTGGTCTAATTTAGTGACACGTGCCAGCTTCTTGGCTCCTTGTGCCAGAGCAAAAGCCCTCTACTGCTGATAAGGAGGTGGTGCATTAGGGCAGTCCTTGACTATTTATAGATGGCCCTCCACAAGCAGCCAGATCATTATGGTGTGTCTACTTGGATAGCTTCCCTAGCCACAGTATCCTCTGCCTCCCTGATTGACTGTGTGCTGCCTGCAGACTCTCTCCAGCTCTCCAGCATGCATTGCTAACAGGGTGTGGCCTATTTTTCTTTATTTCTTTATGGTGGTTCTTGTTTTAATCTTTCAGTCTGATCTGTGAGCTAATATACCAGAATACATGCACATACAGCAATTCAGTACTGTAATTATCTCCTGTACTGTTTGCCCTGGTCAGAATAGAGGAGTCGCCAAGTGTAGGCTTGACTCTTGTGTGTTATAAACACATTTTGACCATTTGAGTCATTTGAGACCACTGCTGGCTTTCAATTTAATTTTATTGACTGATGTCTGGAGTGCTGTAAATAATTTATTTTTTAGCCCTTACATTTTTTAGAACTAGATACATGCAAACTACACAGGTAGAATAATAGGACAAGCAAATATGAAGCCACTATAATGTTTCCAAAGGCACATTGTCGAATCTATACTTCTTTACACAATTTCAGTTATGGTTGCTGTTACGTGTCTTTTGCAGATGTATGTGGTGAGTTGATACAATCTACAAGATTGTCATGCAAGACCTTACTTGCTTTGAATTTCACTACTACCACGCACATCCTATTTTGTGAAACAATGTACATACTTAAGCATATTCTGGATCAGAGCCTTAATCATGCACTGAATGTCTGGGATACATCTAATTCCAGGAGTGAAAATGACACGTCAGGTTCCTTCTCACTTGTTTCCGTATTTCACTACACACACGTTTCTTGGAATAAGAGTCATAATTTGAAATTTAAAATGTAACACGTAAAATCCTCAATGCGATATATTAAAGCTATTTATGCTGTCAACTTGGCTAAATAGGGACATGTGACCCTGTTAGACCTGCACAACCCAAGAGCCTCAAATATGTCACAGCATGGACTACTCAGCGCTTAACGCCCAGGAGGAGCTTATCTGCACACTGTTAATTCTCTCTTGTCCTGAACAGATCCCAGCTGTTCGGAATACTGCCTCCCACTTCACAATTTTCTGTGAAAATTGACAACCTGACAAGAC
Organism: Sandelia bainsii; assembly: GCA_032362345.1. Lineage (NCBI taxonomy): Eukaryota > Metazoa > Chordata > Actinopteri > Anabantiformes > Anabantidae > Sandelia > Sandelia bainsii. Next base: position 18,671,972 of record JAUMHL010000021.1, on the reverse strand, counting down.
ATGGCATTTCAGTTGCTTTTCATAGTAATAGCAGTGGTACTACTGCTACTTATAGTGATTATTAAAATGTGTGTGTAAATGTACACACATTGCACTTGCACTTACTGTCAGATATAACTAGTTTTGCTCTTGTACATTACTTACTGATGAGCATACCTGTGAATGTTAATAAGCTTTTTCTCAAGACATTATATTCTGTACCATTGACTCAGGATGTGTGTTGATTGTGCATATTATGGATTCTTATCCAGATTATGTGGATGTTTTTACTGAAAACAAATCAGTTAGTGTTTTTACTGCTGTTGTAGGATTATCCTAGGTTTGATTGATAAGATTGCAACTACTGTTGGATACAACTAAATATCAAGAAGTACTGTATATATGTAGATGTAATATGATAATTACTTCTTTAATAAATTAAAATATTTTGCCATGATTTATAAAATAAGCAAACTGTATTTTACAAGGGCATTTAAATAAATTTCACTGTGACATTGTTATTGTTTCATGGTAACATGTTTTTCAGTGGTGCCAAAGTTTTAAATCTGTGTTAGTGAATAATTAATCATTTATCATCTACATCTCAATATACACAAAATTAATGCCACTTTGGTGGTTTTGATTCTGTGGTGTCAGTGTGTACACGTTGACTGGTCTGCAACAGCATAGCTCCATATGCAGCAACACTACACTAGAGTGTGTGCAGGTTAAAAGCTGCAAATGTCTGGTAGAGTTAATAATTAATTTCAGCTGTTTTTATTTTTTCCCCCACCTGCCCTGTGCCCTCTTGTGGGATTGTTGTGCTTATGAGCTATTTTACATTTGCAGCACTGGGCTCAGTCAGTGCAAGCCTGAGCGCTGATCACATTTCAGCCTTTTGAGAACATGTCCAGAGCACTGGGCCTAATGGAAGTCACTTCTTCTTCTCCTTCTCCTCCTCTCAGTGCACTCCACTCCATAATCTAAATCTTTAATATGCATTCCCTCTCCAGCCATCTCTTTTCTTCTCTAGCCATCTCCTCTCTGGCCCTTAACTCTGACATTTCATTGTAGGGCAACATTGTCTTCAGCTGCCATGATGCAGCCTTCCCTCTTATTGTGTTGCCTGAGAAGGCCTGCCTGCAGTTACAATGGGGTGGATTGTCTCAAATTGTCAAGACAGCAGGGGTCAGAGCACCACTGACGTTGGCTTGCAGTGAAAGCCAGAGCGTTTCCCACATTTGACGTGGCTGTATATTATAGCTAGTAATACAGACATTTATTCTACCAGAGGTGATTCAGTTGAATATTGCGTTTCACTGATGGAATTCAACCTTTGAAAATAGTTTGCTTGGTGTTTCCTGATGGAGAGAAAATGTGTTGTTTTGGAGAGTAATTTTACTGTTGTTGTTTTTGATCAACTCTCACAAATCCTGTTTTGCACAGCAACTGTTGGCAGGTTATGTCACAGTACATATTGAACTTTAGACTAAAATCACCCAGAAAATGTGTTCTGGGCTTTTCCACTATCCATCTCCAGATTGGTGCTTATAGCTGCTGTAATCTTTTTTCACATCCACCAGCAGAAGATTATAATACACGCTGTGCTTTCCTCTTGTGATGACTGTGCTTTGAATGCCCTCTAGATTTGGGCCAAGCTTTGATGAGTCAGCCTCTCGGCGATCTCTTGTCACTGCCTCATCTGTCAGGGGCATCATTACCAGGAAGAGACTAGTGCAGACAGGTGTGTGTGTGTGTGTGTGTGTGTGTGTGTGTGTGTGTACATAGCTAGTGTGTCTTCCTGGTCTGTTGGACTGATGTTGAGGAGTGAGGTTATCTTGCTCACCTGTTGTGGTAACAATACGAATGCAGTGTCTCAGTTAGCAGTCTTACAGTGAGATGACTTCTTGCTTTTGGCTCCACAGAATGATTCAAAGGGCCTGGGTTTGCTCCCTGACATCTGTGAATCTGAGGACTGTATTGTAAGGTTGAAGGTAGAAGCCGGTGCAGAAGGATCTTATCCTATTGTCATTAGGTTATTATATACACGTACATTCAATATCATGAAAAAGTTCATTTTTGTTCATAATTACATTAAAAAAGTGAATCTGTCATATCTTTTAGATTTGTTGCACAAAGTGACATTTTTTAATTTTGACAATATTTTTGATTTATTTATTTATTTTTATTTACACTCCGTTTGCCAGAATCAGAAAACTTTATTCATCCCAGAGGAAATTGATTATGATCCATCGGTTGGGCGACTAATTAGCTAGATAACTTCTGCCATTCATTGTTAATTTTAACTCTTGTGCAGTTGTTACATGCAGCTTGCTGACATTAGGAAATTACACCTTTGGGCTACTGTGAGACAGCTTGAATTGTAGAAAATGTAATTTTCCATGGTAATTATCAAATATACAGTTTTTTTTTTTCAAATTAGAAATACCTAGAAGTTACTCCTTGTGTGTGTGCCTTATTGTTTCATCAGTTCTGTAGTATTTTACCACACCCCAATTGCACTCTGTCAGTTACACTTCTATATGAAGATGGTATGTTTTCAGGTTGATCCTTCTGCATTCTTCGAAAGTCATACACGCAACCACAAAATGGGTGTGGTGGTTTTACCTTTAGAGAAGTCCTGCGTCAGAGAAAAGGAAATAGTAAGACCTGTCTGAATCTGACAAACCTGGCAGGGAAATTCAAGTTTAGTTTGTCATTTGTTTAGTTTTATTTTTTCAAGTGTCATACTAGTATTGCACTGTGTGACAATATGTGGCAACATAAAGTTGCATTTTTTTGGTCAAATTTTTCAGTGTCCTTGATGCCTTGTTTATGGTGCCATGTCTGTACTGTGGTAAAATATTGTAGTGTTTTATACTTGATTCAGCTTACTTTTTGAAATAGGAAATATACCATCAAATATTAGTGCATTAGCCTTTTTACAAAATTCTGCACCATTGTCTTTATATCGGATAACCCCAAGAGTAGCTAGTTTCTGAGGGGCTGAGGGGGTAGCTGTTTTAAACATGGCAACTTGGAGAAAAGAAACCTTACTGTAATACAAGAAAAATAAAAAGTGTGCAGTAAAGAGAGACATTTCTTATGTAAAATCTAAGACGCATTGTATTTATAATAGTATGTAGATTTTTACAAAGGTCAACTAAGTATTTGTGTTTTTCTCCTCAGAGGGAATCCCTCAGGTGTACTACTTTGGTCCTTGTGGGAAATACAACGCCATGGTCCTGGAGCTACTCGGGCCCAGTCTAGAGGACCTGTTTGATCTGTGTGACCGCACCTTCTCCCTCAAGACCGTCCTCATGATAGCCATACAGCTGGTAAGGCCTGAAAGCAGGATCATATATAAAAGCTAGTTTTTCTGCTTTCTGTCTACAAAAAATATAGGGCCACTTTGAATATGTATTTTATTATAGAGGGAATGGTCAGGTGCTGTATGCAGAGCACTGAGGGGTTTGGATGACTGGGGTATAAAAACTGAATAAATACACAAGCCAAAAACCATCTAATATGCAGAATAGCTAATAATCATATGCGTTGTTTTACTGTTTTTTACTACTTGATGTTTTGTCTTCTGGTTTGAAAAGTGCCTAGATAACTGAATCATTGAAATTTCCATAGATGAATCATGATTTGTTAATTGCTCATCTAGATAACACGGATGGAGTATGTACACACCAAGAGTCTGATATACAGAGATGTGAAGCCAGAGAACTTCCTTGTGGGACGGCCAGGAAGCAAGAGGCAGCACACCATCCACATCATTGACTTTGGTCTGGCCAAAGAGTACATAGACCCCGAGACCAAAAAACACATCCCCTACCGGGAGCACAAGAGTCTGACTGGAACGGCACGCTACATGAGCATCAACACACACCTGGGCAAGGGTAAGAAAGCCTCAAGAGGCGTGCAGTGTAATTTGATTAGCCTTTAAATTTGCATAAACCAACTCAATCTTAATCTTAGTTAATCACTTAATCATATTTACATTTACTTAAATGGAAATGTCCTAACTGTTTTGTGTACAAATACGTCACTGGTATTCTCACAACTTTGTTAACAAATAATGTCATTCTTTGGATCAGCAATGTTTGTTTTGGTTTGCATATAAATTGGGCTAAAGAATGGCATAAAGTGCTAAAGATTTTTTAAGGTTTGTTAAGATTCCTGTAGAGTAGATAGGATGTTTTGAAAGTCAGCATTTTTTGTCAAACAGTTTTTTTTTCCCAACCAATCACCTGAGGAGCTGATTTCACTGCTTAGTTCTTCCTCCGTACTTGAAGGAGTGCTAATCAGTGGGTGAAGTGTTTGATTGTAATGAAAACATGCAGTCTGATGTTTCTTCATGGCAAATGATTGGCCACCCCTGCTCTAGGGCTCACTGCCTTTTACACTGAACATGGTTCATTTTAACTGTAATTGTCTGTATTTCCTACTTCCCAGTTGGCTGTTATTCTTGCCAGCTGGCTTTAAAATGAATTTGTTTCTCACAGCTAACCTACTTTTTTTCTGTTAATTCAGAGCAAAGCAGAAGGGATGATTTGGAGGCACTTGGCCACATGTTTATGTACTTTCTCCGAGGTAGCCTCCCCTGGCAGGGCCTGAAGGTACTGTCATGTATTGTCTGATATTATCCACATATTAGCACACTGATTTACATCATACTGTTGTAATTCTTTAAATACTTAGCACAGAGATGTCACACTTCCTTTTGTATTCTTGCACCTATCAGTACAGTGCCCCTTTCCTTTCCACATGGCCTTAGGGACAGAGATCCCAGTGTTCACAACACCATCCTCTCACATTTTCATGCCTCCCACTAATGTGTATGTTCAGTTGTTGAACCTGAAAGAATAAGAAGCACCCCTAGTGTCACACACATGCAAAAACTATTCTGTGCTCTGGGATTGTTTGAATTGCTGTTGTTACATTAAACAAACCTGATAAGTTAAAACTGAGTTTCATTACAAAGCTACAGTAAATTATCAGTGCTAAAGTTATTGTTCCAGTACATTTATCTGTGCCCTCACTTTTATATGCAACAGAAAATCAATGTATACACTTTCTTTACATCAGAACAGCTTACTGAGAAAGAGCTCAGTGCATTAAGAAACACAGGCATGAACACAGATGCCAGGAGGAGGACAGGTTAAAACTGGCTGCAGAGTTGCTGGACTGAATCAGTACCAAAGGTGTACATGGAATAGACTGGAAGACAAGACACATCATCTGAACATTTGTTATGTGGGAGGCAGCTCTTAGTGGATGATTGTGAGGGATGTATGAATGTGGGGGATGAAGGGATACTCGAGCCAGACCAAGTTCTCACCAACACATAACATGACAGTTGGCATCAAAATACAATGAAGAAGTACAGTGAGTAGACATAGAACTCACAATAAGTTGTAGTGACATCTGTGTAAAGTATACAACAAACCTTCAGGGTACCTCTTGATAATCCCTTAGAGGAGTGGAGCAGCGGGTAAGAATTATCAACACCAGACACTCGATGAGTATAACACAGTCTAATCTGCTCTCCTCTAATCTCTCTGGATAATCTGAAGTTTATAATGATAGATTCAGTGTAAATAATAACAAGGCAACAACCACTCATGTGTTGACTCTGCTGTACATACAAGTTGCGGTAGTGTGACCGTTTAAGCAGCGTGCAGCAGTGTGTGACTGTTGATGCCTATAACTTAACACTGTGCTGCCAAAGCATATCTCAGTTTGAATGGATACTTCTCAGCAAGTATCCATTCATGTGTCTCCAAGGAGATGGGACTTTGAAGGCAGCTCTCCACAAGATAATGATCCCCTGTCATAATACCCCTGTATCACCCAAGAGAGGTTGGAGAACCATTCAAGTGATTTAAGGGATATGAGCCAACCTTGCAATCCCCTGACATGAGAGTATTTGTATTTTTCCGCAAAGTGCCAAAGCTTTAATACTTGTAGTTCACAGGTCCTTGCTGGTAAAATGATCTAGATAAAGAACAGGGACTTCCATTTTTCTGGTGGCATATTTTATTTTAATATTGCACCTATTCATTTTCACTGCCTGCTCTGATGATATGTATTTTTCTTCTATAACTTTCCCATCTAGGCGGATACTTTGAAGGAGAGATATCAGAAAATTGGGGACACCAAGCGAGCGACACCAATTGAAGTGCTTTGTGAAAGCTTCCCTGGTCAGCAGAACCAACCATTTCCTTGTGTTTACTGTGTTATTTTGTTCCTAATTTGAATTCTAGTTTGCTGTCATCTGACAACATGTTCTCTTTTGCTACAGAAGAGATGGCCACCTACCTGCGCTATGTGAGGAGGCTGGACTTCTTTGAGAAGCCTGATTACGACTACTTGAGGAAGCTCTTCACTGATCTGTTCGACAGGAACGGCTATGTCTTTGACTATGAGTATGACTGGGTCGGCAAATCACTTGTGAGTGCCTCTTACTGAAGCCACTCTGCCTCCCCCTCCTTGGTCCATCAGATCTAATGGCTGCAGTTGCTTTATTGCTCTCAGTGTAATCATTTGTCATTAGATCATAACTGATTCTCTTTACAGACGCTGTTATAAACTTGCGCACATTCTACATCATAAATGTTTTCTTAAGGGAATGAAGCACCTTCATTTTAATTTTTTTATTATTTCCTTCACTTCTTTGATTTGACACCAGGGTCTTTTCCTTGTGTTTTTTTGCAGCCCACACCAATAGGTCCTATCCCCAGTGACACGCCCCTGCAGCCCAGCAGCAGAGACAAAGCACAACAGCAGACCAAAAACCAGGTGAGGTCAACAGCATTAAAACATGATAGACACCATGTTCATCCACCAGTCTACCATATCAACTGACCAACTGACCAAATGACCTACCAGTCGGCCCCGTCATTCAAGTTTCTCTACCAGAATACTTTTTTTTTTTTTTTCCTTCATTCAGTTCCACTTCTCCTTCATTCCTGTTCCTGTTTACAGTGTGACAGCTTTTGACCCTTCCCTCTTTATCTGACAAGACGATACTTAAAAAAAAGAAAAAAGAAAAAAAAGATGCCTTAATAGTACATTAACCAACATGCACAGTCACATGCTGCTCCAGCTGTGAAACATACCACCATTTCTGGCTTCAATTTATTCTTCACACCTTGCCACTCTAAGCTCCAGTCATTGCATGCATGAGTTGAAAATGCAAATTGCATTGTTCACACCAGTAATGACAAGCTATATGCTTAGTGTGTGACAAAGTGTAGACTCTTTATCCCCCCCCCCCCGGTTTGTTATTGGCATGCTATCTGAGCCTTATGGTGTTAATTTTCAGGGTGATAATAATAATTATAATAATAATTTGTTTTATTGCATAAAAACTATGAAATTGTTCTGATAGACAGAAGTTACAGAGATACAAGTCATGCTGTTGTTTTTGATAAGTCATTGTTTACCGCAAAGTGGGAGAGTGTACTAGATTTTTATTACCATGGACTTAGCCTCTTTACTGGTCTGAATTTAATGTGATTGGCTCAGTAATAATCTGCCACCATTTGGCACTATCAAAGCACCGTTATCATGACTGTAAAACTTGTTACATTCGGAGGTGCTATCATGGGTCACAAAATCCATGTTTAAGCTGAAACTTTGCACCTGGTACCATAGAGAGTTGTCTGTTGTATTGAATATTCTGTCGTAGCTGAGGTGATCACGGCTGTTTTCTTTTACTCCTGCATGACTTTGTTAGTGTGTTGATCTGTGCTTCATATAAATTATTGCTCCCCTCTATTAACATAGTTTGTCTTAACAAGCCTGCTTCTGCTTGTGAAATGTCTTCTATAATTTTATTTTGTTTTTGTTTCTTTTCTTTTTTTTTTATTCACTCCCCCTCCTTCTTGTCCCTTCTCTCTCCACACCTCTACTCTCACCCATCCCACCACATTGCCTCGCCCTTCACCCCACAACCTTCTTTCCCCACCCCTCCCCCTTCTTCACGACCACCTGCCTCAACCCTTTTTGCTCTTTGCGTCAAGTCGCCTGAGCCCAAAGGAAGTGAGTCTCAGCCCACTCCCGTGACCAATAAGGAGACTTTGGGGTCGCACCTCACAGCTGAGCGGCTGGGGGGCTCTGTTCAGGTACTGCTGCTGCTGCTTCTGCTGCTGCTCCAATGGCAAATGCATGAAACCGCATTGCTTTCTATGTCTGACCTCCCTTCTCACACTGACTTCACACTGCCTGACCTGCCATGTGCTCTGTCTTGACTCTCTCTATGTTTGCATCAGACTGTTTTGACTCCCTGCTTCAGTGCTCTGCATGTTCTGTTTGCTCTCACTGCTTCATTTGGCTCATCCGCTGTAGGCTGCACACAAGAAAGATGCAAAGTTGACATCCAGCAGCAACGGCCATGCAGACCCCCTGAAATGTGGATTAGAACGTCAGTAAAAAATAAAAGCAAAGTAATAGGAAGGCCAAAAACAAAGTCTTTCAGTGTCCGAATCAGTAAAAATAGGGAAGAGCGATAAATATACAGATATACATTGTGTCTAAAGGCCGTTAGTATAGCACCATAAGTCTAAGGGCTCCATAGTAAATGTTACACAAATATGCCATCTAGTGTTTGTTACTAGAACTGCAGCTTTTAAAGGGTTGGTTCACATTTCACAAATTTAAAACCGTATTCTCATACCAGTAGGTGCGTTGAAACAGGCTTTTATTAGCTGATATCCTTCCTCTTGTTACAATACACTTTGACTGGAAGTGAAGGGGGATAAAATTCACAGTCCCTGATCTTTGCAAAAAGTTCATTTGTAGGCAATGTATATAGTATATAGTGATTAGATTTATTCAAGTTAGTCTTTTTTTGGTGTAGCGTTCCTTCTTTGAGTTTCCATAGACAGCGTATATTTATTGAGCTGGGAATTTGGTAAAGGCTATATCTTTGAACAATATTCATTTTAGGGCTGAAACTTCAACTTCAGAACATTTTTTTGCAGAGATGAGGAAGGAGAAACATGACAAATGAGTACAGCAAGCAAAACCTGTTTGAATGTTCGTACAAGCACCTGACTTTTAAGTCACATGAGAAAAAGTTAACCTATCCTTTAAACTTCAACGAAGTTGCTTTAGTAGGGACATTCCAGATTACATGTTTGCCAGCTCTTCTTATCTGAGAGCACAGATAAATGGAGATAATCAAAGTTATTTTTATGTGAATGCTTAAATGCAGTACATGGCTCAAAGTGTGTGAGCAGCCTGGTGTCCTTTCTTTACCTGTCCAGGTGATGAGCTCAACAAATGGTGAACTGAACACTGATGATCCCACAGCTGGACACTCCAACGCTCCCATCACTGCTCCCACCGAAGTTGAAGTGGCTGACGAAACCAAGTATGATTCAGCCGTCCACATACACAGAAGTTTGTGAATGTGTCCAGCATGTTTGCACTAGCAGTAGGGTTTGGTAGCAGTTTGTGAAATCCAAATGCAGTTTGAAACTGAAGAACTGAAGTACTGTTGAATCACTGTGGAATTGTAGTAGGTTTAGCTTTCAGTGTTTGCAGCCAAAATACATTGAAATGTTGTCTTAGAGATTTATATGAAATGTCAGAATAGCAAGTGTAGCCTACTTATATTTTGTGCCTTATTTTTGACAAGCTCCAGCATTAAGACTGGAAGCAGGAATAAGCAGCTAGTCTGGATTTATCTAAATTTTAAAAATGTACTTACTACTAATCTACTAAACTAATGAGACCATTTCTTGACTGGGCATGGAGACTAGTAGGGTTGGATATTGGCACTAATCTCCTGATTAACTAAGTTCTGAATCCATTATTCATGCTAGATCCTTGATGACTCATTACCTCAGATAAATACCAAAGCTGAGTAAAGCAGTTCTCAGAATGCATCCTGAAAATATAACTAAACACACTTCCCCATTATGAAACTGATTAAGGATTTATTTTCCTTGGCAAATGCAAACTCGCTGAAACAGTACACATACACTTCACTGTTGGCCAGCTAGTGTTAGACTCCGAACACTGTTTGCTCGACCTCCATGACCTCAGAGATAATGTCTCTCCAACCGAACAAATAGAGCTCACATCAGTGAACAGATTCTATCTTTAAATTTATTCTTCTTGTAGATTTAATCTCTGGATTGGCTACATATTTGCTAACTTTGCTGAGTCATCAGAGTCCTGGAAACAGCAGCTGATCGAGATCACCTGTAGCTATTTATGTTCATAAAGCCAGCTGTTACGTTTTGTTGTTTAACTCTTTCCTCAAAGTAGACATTTTAAACATCATGCAGCCTGTACTGAACCACTTACAACGAGTAACCACTTCAGACACACAACATTTACTACATGTTTACTAGGGCTGCACGATTTGGGGAAAAAAGTCATATTGCGATTATTGAGATCAATATTGCGATATGCAATTGCGATACGATAAGGGCACTTGCTTGCAAAATTACAGTAAACATAGTTAATATTCATATTATCATGTCAAAACTAAGACAGATGTGTTGTTTAGACACTATCTCTAACAAAAGGTTTTTGCTTATAATTGGCTCTAAATGAAATGGACCTCTCCCTCCCCTGTTAGCCTAAAAAACTGTTGTAAAAAATATTTTCTGTAACCTATAAAAAAATATAAAATCAATTTACCATACCGATGGCCAGGTGAAGCCTGTATCCACTTATTTAGCTCGACTGTTTTGATAATGTTGGTACTGCTGACGGTTGTGATAATGACCTGACGCTCCTCAGAGACTCTCTCACTCCTGAGGCTGTTTTCTCTTCGGTCAAATATGACGTTTGCAAGCAGCACTTCAGTACAAACTCCTCGTCAACATAGTCCACAGTTAAACTAAAGTATGGTTCAGTCGTCCTGCTTGACCACAGGTCTGTAATGGTTGAACAGAACATCACTGTAGTCATAAAATCTCACCATGACATTTGTTGTAAAAAGCTGTGGCAGTGCAACTAGGGAAAAACTGTTTTGCGACAGTAGTTATGGAGTCAGTGATTTCTTTATATCTCTGAGCAGACAGTCTTGCATTAGTCTGCTGGAAAACTTCAAGTAAATGAGAGATAATAGATTGTCGCTTCAGTCCATGTACTCATAATATAAATCGCAGCATTTTGTGTTCATGTAATCGCACAGACTGATATCGCGATTGCGTTTCGATTACTTGTGAAGCCCTAAAGTTTACTGAGAAAAGCCACACTGATTTGGAGATTTCAAGAGTTGCCTCCAGACATAAAGTAAAAAAAACAAAAAAAAGTCACAAAAACTTTTGAAGCACAGTTGATGGCCAGTAGCAGTAATTTTGTGTTTCTTTGTTTGTATCTGTGCAGGTGCTGTTGTTTCTTCAAAAGGAGAAAGAGGAAAGCTCTCCAGAGGCACAAGTGAAAGAAGAGAACAGAGAGAACTTGAAACATTGTGGTCACTGTCAAGTTTTAAATGGAAGCAACTACACAGACCCCCCCGTCCTTTTTCTCTTACCAGTTTCCCCCTCACCTCTTTACCCGTCTCACCTTACTGCCCCTGTCACTCTGTACCTCCCCTCCTCGCGCTCTCTCTCTCTCGTTCTCAGTGCTCCCCAGCTACTGGCGAGTTAAAGGAACGTTGCGGTCCTACTGAGGTCACAACAGACTCTTGATTCCTTTATCAACGAAAAATAAATGTACCTGCATTACAACGGGGGGCTTGAGAAAAAGTAAAAAAGCTATAACAATGAAAACCTTGGCGTGAATATGAAAAAAAAAGATACTGTTTGAAACAGTTGTTGTATCTAGATTCCATAAAGATGGTGTATTGTTCCAACAGTCAGCTGTTGATCAGGGGGAACCATTCAGGTGGTTCGATTGAAAGAAATCTGCTCCTTAGGAAACTTTAATTTTTTTTGCTTTTCTTCCTTTGGTGTGTGTTGTGGGATCAAAGTAAAGAGGAACAGGTGAACAATGTTGATGTTAAATCTGGGCGACACAGGAAGCATTTCATCTATAAAACAGAATTTGGAGGATTTTTATGTTTGTTTTTTTCCCCCTCTCTTTTTGTAATTGAATCCTCAGTTTTTGAAGTCAAATCCCTGCATTGAAAACTTTATTTTTATGTTGTAGTGTATTGGAGTTCCATTTTTTCCTCACTATGGCTTTCTTTTTGTCTGTCAACGTGGACTTTGTAGCACAGTCACTGGCCTCAGGTACTGTGGAAGATTGAGAGAAACAGATATTAAGCTCTCTTATTATTATTGCACTTTTGGAAAAAAAGAAAATAATTACAGTGGTAAACTTTTAGGTTTGAAATTAACAATTAAGAAAACAACTTAATAAAGACTGATCTAGGAAGAGTCCTTCACAACGCTTATATCTGAGTTATGGCCGAAAAATGTTGTCGATTTACGTGGGAAAAAAAAGATGTCTTTCAATTTTTATTTCTTACATCAAAATTATTTACCAGGAAATCATAGTTTGTGCCTTTCTAAGTAAAATGTTTAAAGCTCAAGTGAGTGTCCCGCAATGACATTTTATCTAATCTGTCCCAAATGCTCACTCTCACTGGATTACTGTGTGTGCATTCATGTGTGTGTGTGTGTGTGTGTGTGTTTGTGCATTGGCAAATCTGGAGGCTTTTGTAAGTGAACATGTGTAATGACTGTACATGTCCTTCACTCTCATTTATAAGCAGGATACATTTTTCTCCCTTCATCTTTTGCTGTGACAATCGAAATATTCTCTACTGAGGTGATGTTTGGTTTAGAGAGAAACCAGGAGTGTGTGTGTGTGTGTGTGTGTGGCTGAAAGAGATCTGATAGACAATAACCCAAATCTTTTTGAACCATTGTTTCATTTACTCAGGAGGTCACAGGCAGCCAGCTCACTGAGGTTTACTGGTTTCATACAGTACGTCTTGTCCCTGAACTTAATGGGCTATTATTTCTGAGCTGGAAAGGAAGTGAAAAAAAGTTCAAATTTAACATTCACAATTTTTAAGAGTTCTTCACTGTTGCACACAACAACTGTAGTTTCATGTCTCCATTTAATTGCTTTTTGTGTGCCCTTTTTCAGAGTTTTGTCTGACAGCTTGCTGCTCAGACTGCGTAGCCAGTTTAAATCTCCCCTAAAGCTTGTAGGTCAAGAGATTATAAATTTTATGGCCTTGAGTTATTTAAAGGAGCACTCCAGCAATTTTACAATTTCATTTTTTTGTGGGGGGCTCATCAGATAGAGATGAAAAAGAGGCAGTCAAAATTAAGGCAGAAACAAATATTTTAACTTTTAGATCCAGTGTGTACAGCATCTGACTGTGATCCAGCTCTGTTGTGGCCACTGAAGAATATCCTCTTCCTGTTCACCAACTCTGTGACCAGAGCATTTCGCTCACAAATGTTTTCCCACTCTGTGATCAGGCATGGAGGGATTAACAGATAAAGGGTCCCCACCCCTAGGACCCCCGGAGAGAATGAGACGATTATTTTGATCACTTTACATGTTTATAGTCAAGATGTCTCTTTTCGGCGATTTATCAACTATTTTTGGTCGTCTTTTGTCTATTGATGGTTGTCACATGTCTCTTATTTTTGAGCAAACAAACAAAAAATAATCAAGTCATATCAAACACAGGCCCAGGAGCCCTGTGACTGGGTGAGTGAGAGACGTGGGCAGGTTAACCTCTAAAACATTCCTGTTTCTCACCTACTGAAACATGGTATATATTTGACAGAAAATTAATTGGAAATGTATTTATCTTTGATTAATCTTTGATAATACTCAGACAAAACATTTTAAGTGTGTTAACATGGACTTCAAGCAGCAATGATTTGTCAACTATTTTATAGACTATCATATGACAACTTTTTCTACATTTTTCTTAAATGAAGCAATTTAATACACTTTTCCATCATTAAAGACTAAAGACTAAACTAAAACAAAACCTTCAAACTATGTTTTGCCATTGTCCCCTAAAAGTCCAGGGTCACAAAGATCTGTCATTACTTCATGGTGCAAATTTGTGATTTATCGCATTATGTAAACCTAACTGAATGTGAAGTATCAAGAACCTGTGGCTTTACTGTGTTTTAATGTAACCAAATTTATGATATAGTTGTTCCCACAGTATTTTCAAAAATTTCAACACTAGCAGCTACAGAGCTGCACAGCTGCAGATAAAATTGTTTGCAACAGAAAGATGGAAGCAGCTGAAGGTTGTATTCAGGTTGGCTACAGCCAAAAAGCATGTTAATATGTGAGCTGCTGTATAGATGATGGTGAAGAATGGAAACTTGACAGAACCAGAGGGGGTTTTGTTATAAATGTGGCCTCTGAAGAGCACATGCTCTACTTTCAGTGGACATTAAAGGCAAAATGCAACTGAACTAAACTTTCACTAAATATTTACTATCGCCTAAATCTCCACTCCTTTCAAACCTCATTTGCACAGTTTTTCGTGCAGGGCCCCTGTTAAATTTTTTAAATCTCAACCCCTAAACTGATTGATGGATAAATTGATGGAGTGCCCCTTTATCCAAATGAGTATCGTTACCATTATGATCCAGTTGTGTGGGCTCCAAGCTTATCTTGTAATATAGCTATTACACAACACTATGTCACCACGGGGGGTGATGAATAATGACCATGTGAAAACGTCAACGTGTGTCATGAACTGGTACATGGATAAAACAATGGTGCAAAATGATTAATCTGCAGTAATGGATTAAGGACAAAAACGTGACATCAGAAATCAGTTGTCTGCATTTAATCAATGTCAGTTAATTGTCAACTCCAGTACGATTCACTGTGACATCCAAACTATTTCAAATAGCCTACGGAAATCACATCTGATACATACGGTTTGTGTAAATTAATCAGCTTTTTTAAATTCACAGTTTACCATCTCAAATGTCTATAAACCCAGTGGATCATAAGTTATTAAAGGGAAACTGTTTGTATGAGCATGTTTTGGATGAAAAAGTGGGTTGTGTGTGTGAATCACACTGGTTCTTCATAAAAGTTCCGCTGCAGAGCTGCAAAATAACCTAAAGACGAAACGACGGGGTCACAGCGCGCTCTGACGCGTGAAGTCGTCGGTGCACCCAAAGAGCCCCTGAAAGCCCAGATAAATTTTTGTTGGCACATTAAACTGTTTGACTAGAAGTTAAACCGCTTCAGCTGACCAGCGCGGGGACCCAGCTCGGCGTAATCCTTTATTATACGATTTATATTTGGGGGAATTTTGGAGATGCTCAGAACAGAGTTGAACTGTGTTTTTGCTCAACGCCTGTTAATGTAACATAATGCATTATGTATTTGTAAATATGACGAGATATCTTTAACTGTGAATAAAGGAGATTTTATCACAGGAGTCAAATCAATCATGGAGCAGTTTGTACCCGCTGCTCGGTCTCTGTCAGTCTGCAGGCGCGTATGTTACGCAGCGGGACATTTTCTGAACGACCTGTGCGCATCGATGTGGTTCACGTATCTGCTGGTCTACCTCCACTCCGTGCTCGGCTTCCAGAGCACCTATGCAGGTGTGTTGCTGCTGATCGGTCAAATAGCGGACGGAGTCTGTACACCTCTGGTTGGGTACAAGTCCGACAGAACAGCAGGAGTGCGGACACATGGCAAGAGAAAAACCTGGCATCTGATCGGTGAGTATCTTGAGAGTGTGTTATTGGAGGTGAATGCATGTGTGCATTACAATTTCAATTATTATTTATTTAAATAACTAAAACCACCAGGTGGATTTAATTTTGTAGCTGATCAGTGTACGTCTTTGGATTATTATTGGTGATGCATTAATGTTGAAACATAAATATAATGTGTGATAAGTGATTTTCTTACATAGGTAGTTTAATCTTGAGCAATGCAGCATTTTATTTGTTGGTCATACACTGTGTGTCTCAAATGCCATGTAAAAATAAAATAGAAAACTTCAGGTCAGATACACCTCAAACTTATACTTAGATATTGGTCTTGAGTAGAAGTGTTTACTCTATATTGAATCTCTAATGGATATTATTAAAATATGTTTAATAATAATTGCCCAAACAGGAATATCATTGGGGATTACTAAGTAATGTGAAGTCTAAAATAAGTAATTAATAAACAAAATATGGAAATACAGCGATCCTTTGGTTAAATTAAAAGCCACAGTGTAGAATTTCTCTGTCAAAGTCCAGCAAAAAGTAAACGTACTCGCATGACCCATGACATGAGTGTTAATCATCGAAATCCAACCATACATGCACTATAAAGGCAGTAATTGGTGGACAAAAGTTATTATCCTGTGCAACAGGGTAAAAAAAAAAAGTAAATATTTTGGATTTAAGTGGCTTTTGTCAATCTTATTAGTGCATGATAAACTTCAGTGTTGTGAACTGTACACTTGGCACAACTTCAGCCTGAGACTAATCAGCCACTGATCTCATAGCTGTGTGGGTATGCAGTGCATGATATTTTAGCTGATTAAAAGTTTTATATACAAGATCAAAGCACTCATAATTAGATGCCAAATAAATGAAGTAAAAGTACAACATTGCCCTATGGGTTGTTAGAGGTGTAAACTGGGGAATACTATAAAAAGTGCTTTAACATTGTACTTACTTGTACAGTATTTACAGTTATTTTCACCACTGTTGAAACGTTATAGAGATGTTCTGACAGTGATGGTATGACGCAAATTTTGACGCACTTTTAACAGTAATTTTTGAAAATTAAAGATAATATTTTCTAAACATTTCCCATGTTTTCCAGGAACTGTTTCTGTTCTAGTATCCTTCCCCTTCATATTCAACCCCTGTCTGGTCTGTACCGACAACACTCCTCAGTGGGTTCAGATTGTTTACTTCTCCCCCTTCATCATCATCTTCCAGTTTGGTTGGGCAGCCACACAGATCTCACACCTGTCCCTCATCCCAGAGCTGGTTTCCAGCGAGAGTGCCAAGGTGGAGCTCACCGCCTACAGGTGAGGTCAAAACAACAGGGACACACTGCACAGAATACAGTTAATCAAATATTAAAATATATCATTCAGATTTATTATAACTCATTTGGTGCTTCATTAAAAACAGTATACATGTCATAAAGATCATAGATTCATATT
The DNA here is from genome assembly GCA_032362345.1 of Sandelia bainsii. Classification (NCBI taxonomy): domain Eukaryota; kingdom Metazoa; phylum Chordata; class Actinopteri; order Anabantiformes; family Anabantidae; genus Sandelia; species Sandelia bainsii. The sequence continues at coordinate 18,654,886 of JAUMHL010000021.1, read as the reverse complement.
CATACCATGGTACCAGTGTTTCCATCAAACTCTCAGCAAAGTTAGTCATTGTCAAAGCTGCCATCTGACTGGAATATTTGACTTTTAATGTTAAAACATGCAGAATGTGATGAATTTCTTCCATTGTTTGCTCCCTTCATGTCCATCAACTTCTTTCACTGTCTTGTTTTTTCCCCTCTACTCAACCCAAGGGCCACTCCTGTCTATAACAAGTTGTCATAACTTCCTGTAATGTACTGTCTAAACTGAGGAAACTGTTTGTGCTCCGCTATTTGCAACATCAGATTCCCATCAGAGGTGATTATTATTTCAGTGAAAATTAAATAAACCAGGAATAAAATCTAATTCCTGGTGAAAACACAAGAGAGGAACTCGTAGGGCAAAGAAAAGGTAAGTAAATATGCGCTGTTATTTTATCATTTTATACACAGCAGCTCAAATTCATGAAGCACAAACAGCACTGAGTCTACTGTGGTGGTTACTTTAAAACTATAATAAAAACAAGGTCCTGTTTCTTTTTTTCTTTCTTCAAATCTCTCCTTGTGTAGGTACGCGTTCACTGTGATGGCCAACATCACAGTGTACGCTGTGGCCTGGCTGCTTTTTCACTTCCAGGCTCAGCACAGTGTGGATCCCTCCATCAAAGACAACCTGGGCCAGGTGGACATCCCTCTGTTCAGGGTAAGAAGAGAGTTGCCAGAGAAATATCATTTCTGTTGAAATGACTATTTTCACCTGAGCTAAATCTCCGTCTATAGACGCTGGCCCTCATCATGCTGGGCACTGGGGCATTATTCTCTCTGATATTTCACATTGGCACAAAAGAGCATGCATCAGTCTCAGAGGGATCAGAGAGAGAGAACGAGCTGATCACTCCTTCCACATCACAGGAGTCTTTGCATCGTCCTGTATTTCACTGGAGACACTGGCTGAAAGAGCCCTCCTTCTACCAGGTGACTCCTGAATCTGTGCTGGGTATTTTCCTGCGGGCTCAGAAAGTTTCTCTTCCTCTTTCTTTGGTTTCCCAAAGTTAAATCACATACACAGGTATCACATTCAGTCTTTTATCATGTGAAAATCCATTAGTGTAGAGTGTAGCACAAATTACTCTTACCTTTCTTCTTTTCTCATTTAAATTATATATTTGTTCATATTAGTTTTTGAGGGCCCTTTTAAATTAAATAAGCTTGAATAAAATCTTTATTTAAATTAGTATTTGCACCAAAACTCTGGTATCGAGTTAGCACTGGTATAAAAAATTTTAAGAAATAACCATCAAACTGTGATAAATAACATGAGAACATTTCAGTTTGCTAATTAAAAATTAGTGAAAACCTATAAATGCGTTAACAAACTATATGATTTGTTATTAAAGCTACAATATGCAAATTCTGGAAATCAAGCTAAAATAAACTCAAAAGCAAACCACACTGCTCTGTTAAGGAGCTTACTAACCTGAGCAGGGGTCAGTGTAAACTATTTTCATTGGGGTAGCCAGAAGGGGGCAAACACTCAAAGGCTGGCACGTTTGGAAAATGAGTTTAAAATATCTTAACTTTTTTTAACAATATAATAAATTGTATATTCATGTGTTATTAACAATAAGGTGTGAAAATACCATATAAGCAATTTAATGGATACTGAACAAATTACTGCCATTTGTAAGTAGTAATAAACAGTTGGGGAGAAGTAAAAATTAATCCTGATACAAAATTCTATTGTGACAAAAAATATTAACACATTATCTTAAATCCACATAATGAATATTACTTATTTTTAATTGTTTATATTGATACTTATTTATTTCATTCTCAAATGCGGTCACTTCTCCTTGTGCTGTAGGTTCTACATTCAGCTATAATCATAAGCCAAGTGCCTCCCACCTTCTGACTCTGGCAGGGGTGGCACCAGGCACCTGGACAACCCCCTGACCATGCCCCTGAGCCTAAGACATATTTCAGCACAATACTTGCTGGATATCTGTGAGAGAAGCAAGAGACAAGAAGCACGTTAACATTGATTGAGATTATTGAATTCCCACCTCACTTTAACCATCTGTGCTTGGTTAGAAGAAAGAGGCTCAGGAAAAATCTCTGCGCTGCTTTTTGTTTGAGTCATTCTGGCACTTTTTCACCTCACTATATGTTTTTCCTGTGTTTGCTTTTGAACCAGGTGGCTTTTCTGTACATGTGCACCAGACTCATAGTCAACTTGTCTCAGACCTACATCTCAGTTTACCTCACCAACTCAATGATGTTGCCAAAGGTAAATCCACACACCTGGTAGTCATACAGTGATTCCTGTCAGTCATTATCTTGCCTCTGTTTGTAAAACGTTTCACTTTAAATATTAATTTTCTGCTTGTCTCCTCAGAACTTCATTGCCACCATCCCTCTGGTCATTTATCTCAGCAGCTTTGTGTGCTCTCTGGTCATGAAACCAGCCAGCAGGCGCATAGGAATCAGTGTGAGTCTTTCAGTCTTTATGGCTACAGATACATGTTTCTGTAGTAACCTTCTGGGCCAGAGAAAACCTTTTGAGGCAGCCAGTCGACCAGCAAATAAACATTGTACTGCCTTAGACTTAAAGGGAAAAAAGGACATTTGCATATTGAGAATTCAGTCGTGTATTTTTTACTCATGCTCACATTCGCCACAAAAACCTTTCAAGTTTTTAATTGTATATTTATTGACAAACGTAGGTTTTGTTGACTTTTTTTTTTTGCAGATATTTCTATGGGTTTGTTTACTTGTCAGATTTTATATATCATAATTCGTTCAACTGTTGAAGTTCTGGATATACCCTTGAGTGTGAAACAATAAAAACCTGTGCAAGCAAAACATATTTAGGGAGCAGTGGCGGCTGGTGAAATTATTTTTTTGCGGGGCGCACTTTTGCAAGTCAGTTTTAAGTTGTGCTCTAACCACACATCACCACTAGTATAAGCCACAGCACCATTCTCATGCATCACACTACTTTAAAAGATTAAATCTGCGTTTTCAGTCATTTACTATTTATAAGTAAATTTCACTCGTCTCTCCTTCAACTGAGAACATGCAGCCAAGCAGCTCATTCTGCACTGTCTTGCATGTCCCCATAAACACAGTAACAATCTGCAGGTACTGCTGCATCCAGGGATCCAACAAAGTCCACCAGCCCCATGACAATGCCAGGATTTTCTGAGTGTTCACTTTCATCATGACCACGCAACGGGAACTCAAACACACCACAGAATTTAATACAGTCAATTATCTTCGACAAAATCTGTAGGTTTTTGTCTCCCTCCTCATTATGTCCTATCCTGTAGCTTTCATTAAGCTGCGTAGCGATAGTTTTCACATCGCCAAACATAACATGACACACAGCATTTTCCATGTGGCTCCTAGTCTGTTCATGCTTTCTCACTTTTTCAGGAAAATGTATTAAATCCGTAATACCTGTCTGAATCCAGGCTCATTTAGTTCCTGGCAGCTGACAGAAGAGGCAGAGAAAACAAAACAAACCTCCGGTCTCATGACAGACAGTTAGCCAGGACTTCTCATACCGGTTTCTGGAGAAAGACGGAGTGTAATTTTTTCCTCTGTCTGGTGTTTGTTGTTTGATTTTGATGTCCGGCTGCCCTGTGGGTTTCTTCTGTGGAACGGTTCAGTTTTTAGCAACTGAATTTGTTTTCTCCATGACAAAAAATGCTCCTCCGACTGACTGTAAACAAAACATAAGCGCCGCGGTTAATTTCCGTTTGAATTTTGAATTGGAGGGAGTTCTTCTTCTTCTGAGATTTTATGGCGGTTGGCAAACAACTTATAGGTGCATTACCGCCACCTTCTGGACTGGAGTGTGAAACAGAAAGACTTACATTCTACAATGAAGACCCGTACTATTCAAAAATTGGAAAACGAGCCTATAATGAAGATCCCCAGAACTCCACCTTAAAATGTTAAGTAAACTAAATGCATTTTTTTTTTACTGTAGAGCACTTAAAAGTGTCTGTTTCTCCTGATTATACTTTTTTATACAGTTACCTGTATCATGCTTCTTCATCAACTTTAAAGAACTATTTAGTCCTGTATAACCAAACCTCATTCTTGATATCATATCCTCATCTTTCCTCCTCCTACTACTTCCCCTCATTTCACCCACCTTCCTTTGTATATTATAATAATACCGACCCTTATTACAATTATCCCACTCCTCCTGCCAAATCCTTTTCATTTTAACTCTAATTAAACTCTTAATTTCTGCCTTGCTGTGATTTATTGTCATATTAACGTTATCTTGTTTTAGTGCAACTTTCGCATACTTATCAGGACACAAAATCTAATGAAAGTCCAAGATTCTGCACCGACTTTAGAAAGGAAAATTCTCGATGCACATGCCTTGCCTCTTATTGATGACCGCACTGATGAAATTGGGCCTGCCACATACATCAGTAAACTTGACATGCTGAAGGGGTATTGGCAAAGCATCTGAGATTTCAGTTTTTGTAACCCCTGACCATTTTTTTACAGTACACAGTTATGCCTTTCAACATGTGTAATGCTCTGGCTACTTTTCAGAGGCTGGTCAACCAAGTGTTGAGAGAAATACGTCACACGCCCGTTCAGTCGCGGTAAACGAGCGAGAGAACATTTTTAAACTACACTTGAATGCAGATTATACCCAGTACTCACGGTCTGTATAATGTATAGATCGTTTATTTAAATTTTCATGTTTTTTAAATATTATTTTATGTGATTCCTATCTTGTTCTTCTTCATGTGAGACAGGCGGGGCGGCGCCCCAGCGCCCTCTATTGACGAGCCGCCACTGTTAGGGAGGTGGATCAGAGGAGACTGGGATTTATAATCATCTCAGGGTTTATCATTCTACATGATAACCATACAAATGAAATTCCACCTTTGTTGCATGTATACGCTCCATGTTAAATATTCAAAAATGTCAGAAATCTAGACCAGTGGCTTGACTTGAAACCTTTTATTTTGAGTTTTTAATTTTGTATTTAATTTATTGACTACTTTAGGGTCTGTTGATTTTTACTTTTTTGAAAATCTTGATATATTAATTTGATGGGATACAACTTTTTTTTTTTAAATAAATGCTTTTACCATATTGACAAAAACACTACTGAATTTATGTGTGTTGCATGATTGATAAATAAGTTGTTTAAAAGAAAAGCCATATTCAATTGAATTGTATTTGTTTGTTATCAGATTACTTATTTGTTCGGCCTGTTGTTGGTGCTCACTTTCGCCTCCTGGGTGTTCTGGGACAAAAACATGGGAGCTAAAAGCATCTATGGAGCTGCTGTACTGCTGGGAGCCGGGTCAGCTACAATCCTGGTCATGTCTTTGTCTATGACGGCCAAGCTCATTGGGGAGCAGACAGTAGGTGGACAGAAGTTGAATTTTTTTTGTGTAGTTAATTTTCAAAAGAAAGGAGCTCAAAGGAAGGCAGTGACAAGCAGTTGACTGTTTTAACAGTAACTGTAAAACAGTTTGTCCTAGTGCCACTGGGTCAAGGTCTGTTATAAGATGCTTTGGTGAAGCTGTGAGCTGTGAAATTAAAGAAGAGGCTTTGGGGTGCTGTTTGAATAACACCACATTTTAGCTGTCACACACCTCTTCACTCACACAGAAATGAAGTGAATTAAAATATCGTGTGGATGCAGACAGAGGGATGGTTTTGTGTTTTATTCACAGGCTTCCTTGACAGTTTTCGTTCCTTTGTGTTTGGCTGTAAACAGTCTTTGATCTGTATCTTCTTTGGCAGCAAAGTGGAGCCTTTGTTTATGGATCAATGAGCCTCACAGACAAGTTTGCTAACGGTGTGGGGGTCATCGTCATCCAGAGCATCAGACCCTGCAGGTGAGTCTCTGTGGCTGACGCCCAGCTGCCTGCTTAGTGAAAACCTCTGTAAAATTAAGTTTTAGGAGAAACTGACATAAAAGACATTGGTATTATCCACTGAAAGAGATCAACCACAAAACACTTTGACTTTGCATGTGTTTTTTTTTCCCTGCCTGGTCCTGGAAACCTGGACAGCAGGTACTGTACTGTATGTGATAACAGCAGTTTTTTCATATTTACATGTTGACTCATTCTCTGAAAGCACTGGTTCCTGACCTTTTTCTTGTTTGTGACATGAATCAGAATATGAATATACTAATCACAAATTCACATGCATCATGTGACCCTTGTCTCATGTTGCATGTGCTCTTTTGTTGTTAGACTGCTTGAAGTACTGTACATTCACTGTAATCTTTCCCAAAAACAAGTAAAAATCTGAGATAAAGTACAAAAATTGTTTGTTTGTGGGGACCACTCCTTTGGTTATAGGACAAAAACTGATGATATATATTAACCAAAGATAACCCGAGTAAATACAGAATGCAGTTTTTAAATGATGATTTCATTTATTAAGCAAAAAAATCTGTCCAAACTACATGGCGCTATGTGAAAAAGTATTTGCCCCCTAAATCTACATTGTGCTGCTCCTCGTGGCAACAACTGCAATCAAGCGTACGTGATAACTGGCAATGAGTCTTTCACATCGCTTGCTGGCGTGTTTTGGATCATTGTCCTGCTGCAAAACCCAAGTGGGCTTGAGCCTGAGGTCACAAACTGGTGGCCGGACATTCTCCTTCAGGATTTTCTGTCTGTGCAGAATTCATGGTTCCATCAGTTATGGAAAGTTGTAATTACTAGGCAGGTTTGGACAGCCCTTTTCGCTTAATAAATGAAATATTCAATTAAAAACTACATTTACTTGTGTTATCTTTGTGTAATTTTAAAATTTATTTGATGAGCTGTATCATTTAAGTGTGACAAGTATGCAAAAAAAAGAAAATCTGGAAGGGGGCAAATACTTTTTCACAGCACTGTACGTTATATGTATGTTATTGTGAGTATTATTGTGTGTTTAGCCAAAGCCAAAACCACAGATCAGAAACTTATTCAAACACCACATGAACCACATTTTTACGCGGGGTACCTTTTATTACAGCGAACATGGGCATTGTTGTTTACTTTCAGTTCCACATGCACCATCCTGCTGTCTAAAACTCTCGCTAGAGCACCAAACGTGTATCAATAAGCAACAGGAAATAGTCTCCACACTGCAGTGCCAAACTGTTTTAAGAAATAATCTAAACTTTTTAAAAAGGCTTAAGAAACTATAGATTTGTGACCTGTTTTAAAGGTTAACGGTAACATGTACAGTATAGTAAAGCCAGCCTCTTCCTTTAATTTCCTGGCTGTTTTTCTGTTTTTCTCTCTGCACATGCTAACATCATCATAAGGTTAAAAAGCTTAAGGACAAAAACAACCGTGAACACAAAGGATGCCCAAACTGCTCATTAGTTGAACACAATAACAGTGTTTTGACTTTACACCTATGATTAGGTAATACCAAATGGACGTCAACTAATTGAACCCAGATCAAGCCAGTTATGCATCAAATGTATTATTGATTTATTTATAAATCAACAAACATAAATATTTAAAGATAAACATTAAGTGTGAGCATCCCATAGCATCCAGGATTCTTGGTGCCACAGGAGCAGTCTAACAAAAGCTGTCCCCTTTTCTTTTGTTTTCTCATTTACAGCTCAGCGTTGTGCTGCCCGGACTGTGTTTGGTTTTATCGTGACGTCATGGCGACGGTAACCGGGGGTGTTGCTGTGGCTGCAACCCTTTGCCTGTTCACAATTCTCACCTGGCCAATCAGGACACGGACAAATTAAAATCTGCATGACACTCGTTTCTCAGATGCTGAGTTCAGGTGTATTTAAGCTCCACGTGGCTTATTAGTATATGCAAATATTTGGATAGAAATCATTTACCTGTTCTTTTATTTCAGGAGTTGTTAAAGCAATGAGACAGATGTTGCACCAGGAAAATTGAGCAGATAAGGCCGTGCCACCATCTAGTGTATGAATGTGTAACTACATGGGGTTTGTGGTGCTTTCAAAGCTCTCACTGGGGATTTTACTAACAACTGTAAGCACAATTTAAGTTGGTGGTTAGAAAAAGGTCCTTAGGAACTTAGTAGATCTGAAATATTAACAAACACATATTAAGTAAGAATATAAGAATATATTGATACTTATAAATTAATAAATCATCTATTTTCACCTCTGCACTGTTTTTGTAATGAAGCCCAGTGTTTTAGTTGAACTGGCAGCGACTGTGGCTCTCGTCCAAGGAAGTGAACTTTTTGTGTGTTTGAGGCTGCAGACTTCAGAGGTAATACCCTCCTAACTGGTTTTATTTGTACCACTTGATTTGATCATATGTACTGTAGGAGAAAATATCTGTTCTGAGTGAAGGGAAACAGCACCACAGAGATTTATACAGTGTCAAAATTGAAATTTGTTTGATAACTGTATTATTATTCTAATGCTTCCTTCTTTTAAAAATATAATGTTCACACACTATAGATTTCCACTGTGCCTGTTTATTTTTTCTGTTTCTGTGGTATGTTTGTCTTTGTTTTTTTTATGATAGGGGTGTATTTAAATGACTCTGCAAACAAACTGCATAGCGAAATATGGCCTTGCTTATGCACAAGAGAACTGATCATAAATCTCTTTTAAATTAGATCAAAACCTCCAAGAACCTAATCAGTACTTTAGACAACAGTTTGTATTTCCCCCTTTTTAGGCTTTTATTTGTCACATTTTGTGTTGAGAACCTCAATTATTCTGAAAGTTTGTCAATTTCAGGGTTGCATTCTGTATTAATGTGGATGTATTTTTCAAAAGACTCCCAGCTTAGTTTGTGAGAAAATCACTATGCAGCTGAGTTTGTTACATTAAGCGGGGTGTACGCCCTCGTGGAGGAATGCAGTTCAATTTGTACTGAAACAAACTTTTACAACTTGATTGTGAAACAACATAATAAATTCAAACTGTAACACGGAGTAAAATTTGTAACAGCGAGGACAGAAAAATGTCAGGAACTCAGCAAAGATGAGGGCTCAGCTCTGGAAAACAAACATATTAAGACTTTACACTTTGACTTTACACTAGTCACTGAATGTCCTGCAACCAAAATAGCAATTAAATAAAAGTCTAATAAAATACTATAATAAGCACAATATATTGAAAAGACCAAAAGCAAATGCAAAATAACTCATTTTCAGATTAATATTATTGTGTTATAATTGCTGATGCATTAAGTTTACATCACTTTAAGTTTGCAGCTGGTAAAGGTGAAGCTACTACAACTGTGTATTTACTGCTGAGTAGTTTGTGAATTTAATCAAAAAATCTAATTGAAAAATATGTCAGTTTATTTGCTGAACATATTTTATATAATAAGTTAGTACAGCTGTTATGTACTGTAAATGTTGTGGTGCAAAAGTAAAAGTATCTTGAAATTCTACTTAATGGCAGTAACTGAGTAAATCTTCTTTGTTACTTTCCACCATTGTTCATTGTTCACTAGAAGAACTTTAAAAACATTTTGTAAAATCTTTTCCCAGTTTTGTTCATTCAAAATTCTAATAGAATATTTGACAGGGAACCACAACTTTTTTTTAAACTGCTCAAGAAGTTTCACCCTTTCCTCCTTCAATGTTTGTCTTAATGAAAACTTACTTACTGCTCTAAGGTTCGAAGCCCTTCACTCAAAAATACATTTTGCTTTTATTTTATTTCACTGTTTCCTCTGATGATGCAGTTTGTGGCTACAGAAGAAGTTTCCCCTGAGCTCACCTTAAAACTTGAAGATGTTCACAACCATCATTTCACACAAATACTTTGTCTAAAAAGCAACTGAGAGAAGTGTGACACAAAGGGCCTCAAGGTAAAGTAGGATACATCTTGTTTTGAGCAAATGAACAATACTTAAACAACATATTCAAAGATTCACTATTTTTGCTTGTGCTTTTAAGATTTTTTTAACAACACAACTTGATACAAAAAACATGAAACAGCATATTGTCTGGCGAAGGACTATGATGACGATCATGGTTATAATTTATTCATGTATTTACGTTAGTCATCATTTATTTATTAGATTTGTATCATTGCCTGGATGTAGTTGAACAGTCTGCTTGCTGTAAACCGCAGAAAGGACGACCTCTGGCGGTCGAAACACAGCGGTGTGTGGGGTGCAGACAGGCGGGACAAAGCTCTGGTTCAGAGGCAGTAGTCTGTGAGGAAACCGTTGTCTCTGTCACGACTTTTACAGTCAGATCTACATAAAAGATTAACTTTAAAGATAACTGAGAAGCAGGTTACTTTTCTTTTTTTTCTCAGCACTTCTCAAACTTTCAGTGGGACCAAAGTTTTGCCAGGAAACAAGGACCGGGAGCGCTCAAGTTTTTTGTTTTTTTTTAATCCCCCTTCAGCGATCCTCAGGTAAGAAAAATGTGGATATAACTGATTTTAGAAGCATAAAGTCAAGTTATTCTATCAGACTAAACCTGCAGGAGTGTGTTAATGAAGCTGTTCTCAGTCGATGCTGTAACATGCGGGAACATTTGCGTTTTAATACGCAGATTAGAAACTTCGACAGGTGGGATCCCTCATCTTGTTGTCGCCATTTACTAACAGCATCAGAGAATTTGTTATTGATCATAAATGAATCGCTTTAAAACGAGAATCGGAAATTAACTGGAACAAAACAGAAAAAACCAGATCAAGATTAATCAAATTAATTAATTAAACTGTAACGCGACAAGTTGATGTTTAAAGCAGCAACTCGTGATAAAAAAAACAATCGAAAGAAGTCGCCACAGATTAAAAACCTGCCTTCGGTTCAGAGTGATTTTTTTTTTCAGATGATGGTTTTGAAGACGGGAAAGAAACCCTTCTCATCCATTTATATAACATACAGATTATACCTGTGAGGCACCTGCATGGGCAGAAAAAAATACTAGTCAGGACTCCTACAATGAATGTTACACTGAGTTTCCAGTTTATTAGGTACACTTAGGTAAAACTGATGCAGCCTCTAACATAACAGCCCTATAATTAATCCTGCCTCCATGAAGGTCACAGTGTTCTGTTTTTGTTTAAACTGGTTTGTGGTTCTGTTACATTTTATTGCACCACCTCATGTTTAGAGGTGTTTCCAGCCCTTAAGCTGCCCCCTCTGATATTAACTGGATGAACTCCTAGGGTTGCAACTAATGATTATTTTCATGATTAGTGTATTTAAACCTTTTAATCGTGCACTGATCCTGCTCTCTGTGACATATCAGAAAGTAGAGAATATTCATATTTTTTGTTTATTCCTAACAAAGATATTAGTTTAATGTTACACAGGACAAAGAAAACCAGCAAATACTCACAGCTGAGAATAAGGAAATCTTTGTCAGTGGTTAATCCATTGTCAAAATGTTGCAGATTAATACCTCTTGCTTAAAGTCTCCAAAATGACCACAAAGCTGAATCAGCATTTCTCTAAATAGTCTCAGTTGTGTATTAGATTGCAATCGTTTTAGGTACCGTAGCTGCACCTAAAATTGATGGCATATGAATGTTTACTGATGTTCTACTGAGTTTTATTTATTTTTATGATCTGGGAAATTTTTCAGTGGGTTGTTTTTCAGGCAGGAAGTCTTGGCTGACTCCTACGTATGTGCCAGTGGGTCCCTGCCTACATTGGGCAGGGGCCTAATTGTTTTTGACAGATGTGAGACATGTGACTGTACAACTGGAATTCCATTATCTGCAGCAGCAGCCTCTGTGTTGTGTAGTGGAGCTCAGACTGCGGCTGGTGGGTGTCTGACCTGACCTGTGACTGTGGACCAAACACTGAACTCTCCGCCCAGCATGAAAATGAGATTTGTGAGCCAGTTTTTGACAAACACCACTGTACTACTACTACTACTACTAAGTCTGCTGCTGCTACAGTAAATGCTTTGAGCAAATTTCCCAAATAAGTGTTTTGCAGGAATTCACAATCAGTGTGCAAGTAAGGATTATTTATTAATTTGTTGCTTATCTTCTGTGCTGTGTATTTTGCAATTATTGCAGCTGTTTCCAAGCCAAAACAACTATACCTGTGATTTCTGCCCCCTATAATATTTACACCGCTGTTAGGCTAAACTTTATTACACTAAACCCACTTTATTACTTTAGGAAAAGACCAGATTGCCTTGTTGTCAGTTTTTAGAGGAGTTAAAGATTTTGATTGTAAAAATTTCCAAATTTCCTGTGGAAGTCTGGGCTTTCTAAAAGAATAGAATATCTTTATTGTCATTACAGAGAGCTTTGAAATGCAATTCACCCAGTGTCAACACTAAAAACTACAAACAATAATATCAATAACATACAGCATATACCAGCACTAACTACCACCACTACTACTATTGCTGGTAATTATTGCACATTGCCGTAAAAAGTTTCAGCATGTAATGTAAGGAAGTAGAATATTTTTAAAGGGAGCATTTAACAGTGTTGTAGGTGAGATGTAGACATGGCAGTTGTTTGTGACTTCTCTGTGGAATTTCATTGCTGGGGAGGAGCGTGGACCTTAGATTATTTCCTGCCAGGCAACGATATAATCACACCCTGCAGTAGGAGATAAATATAAAGACCCCGTGACTTACGGGACAGCCTGTTGATCAACAGTAAAGGACACCTGATACTACTGTGCACACCCATCCACCTGTCCTCCCCTCTTCCCGCCCCTTTCCTGTCCCACTCCACTCGAGAGCAGCACAGAGGATCTCTTGTTTGATCCTCCCTGGACAGTGCCCCAATTTTCTTTCTTTCCTTCTTTTCTTTTTTTTTACCCTGACTCCATGGCAACACTGTTCCTGTGACGGGCAGCCTCAACGTTTGCTCCCAAAACAAAGCAAGAAGTTATGGAGGGAGGGAGAGGAGGGGGACAGGGGAATTGTGAGGGGGATGAAGGATATGGAGGAATGAAGGAGGGAATAATGGGAAGGTGTCTGGGATGGAGGCTCTGAGGCGAGACCCCTTCTGTTGTATGTGCCAGAGTCCCATAAAGAGAAGAGTTATTACCCAGCACTGTAGGCTGTGGGCAGTGCCAGAGGTTGTCTGTCTGCCAGTATGTTTAAACATCTGAATGGCTGAGCATCTCAGTCACTACCATCACAATCCCACCTAGGTGCCTGGACAGCCTGCAGTGCAAAATTATTTGTTTTCAGAAGCAAAATCAAAGAATTTCCATTGTTTCTGTTTGAGGTTGTGGAGCGTCTCATTTACTGTGATTTTATAATGATGACTACCTGATGTCCTGTGTAGAGCATGGTGGAGCGTAGCAGATCTGCTACACTCTGCCGGGGAGGGAGGGCTTGGCAGAGAAGAGTGGATTTATTTCTCATACTAGCTCTAGCTTAAGTTGAATGAAGAAAAATGGATAAAAGCAGCAAATGTGACAGTAATTGACTTACTTCCCATATTGTTATGTGATGTATTAACACATATGTAACAATATGTGAAGTGTCTGATCCAAATTTGATAACACATTGCAGTCATCATTGTGTTGATATCTGATATTCGTAAGGAAAATAGGGAAAAGGTACAAGGAGCATTTTTTGTTCTGCTTTTTCATTCAAACATGTAGTTAGCCGACTCCCTGCAAGGCTCCGAGGAGAAGAATGGGCATTGTTAAGCGTAGCCTGCTGTATTCTGTGGCCTTTGATATCTCCCTGTAAGATTTTTAACAGAAAGAAAACAAAACAAATTAGCTGGAGGGGGAGATGTGAAATGTTCAAAATCTCTCTGGACATTGTGGGAGCTGGAGAGAGACTCCTACAGCTTGTGCAGAGGCAAAAAGGAAAGTATTGTTTGTGCTCTCCATGCTGGTACCGACATCTCCACGCTGATTCTGACTTTATTGATTCAGAGACCTCATAGCTAAGATACTTTCTCTAATATTTGTTACTGTAAATGTAAGAAATGTTGGCATATCATGATCTAGTACATGGTGTGATAAGTGTTAAACCCTCTAGTTTCAGTGAAACCTAATTTACTCAAAATTGCACTAACAGCTCTAACTTGTACTGTTACTGTCATATAAATCACCATACTTGGATATGGTAAAACATTTACACTTGTTACTGGTCAGTCACGCCTAGGTTTCCCATATCTCTCCACGCAGCATTACTCATATCAGTGCTGCTGGAAAACAAAGCCACACAGCTCTTCCTAGATTTGTTCAGTACACTTTGCTCTCTCCATAGTCTACAAACTCTTTTTGTTTGTGTTTACAGCTTCTGACATCCTTCAGCGATGTTTGACAAGCAGCAGTACGAGAGCCCACCTGTCTACAGTCCTCCTTTCATCCCACCATCCAACAACGGCTTTGGCCCTGCAAGTACCTTCCATGGCCCTCAGAGCGATTACAACGCGTACCCGCCACCGCCGGGATCTTACTACATTGAGGATAAGCCACAGCACTTCTACAAATTGCTGTCACCTCCAGGGATCATCAAGGCCATGATGGGTGTGGTGATTGTGCTATGTGTGGCGATATTTGCCTGTGTGGCCTCCACTCTCATGTGGGACATGCAGTATGGATACGGAATGGGTTACTATGGTTCTGGGCTGGGCTATGGCAGTGGATATGCTGGGAGCAGCTATGGCTCAGGATATGGTAGTTATGGGGGTTATGGCTATGGCAACTATTATGGCTCCTACATCTCACCTTACTCAGCCAAAACCGCCATGATTGCCATGGCAGCCATTAACTTCATAGGAGCACTGTCATTCTTCATCGCCAGCTTCTCTAAATCCAACACAGTCCACAGCAGGAAGTTCTTTCTGGCCCTTCTGATAACCAGCGTCATAATGGCTGTCCTGCAGGTAATACTCATTCACGTTTCAGTTTTTAAACATTTCTGTTAATATATATCATCTATAGGTTCTTCATGTGTGTATGGTGAGTGAATATTTCTGTGGACGCTCAGTTTTAATTTTTAAATAATGTTCTGTCCCCACACTGGTTATCAGACTGCTCTGTCGTAAGCTTTTATAAAATATGACAAAGGTAATATGGTGATTATTTCATTATTATTTCATTATTAACACAACATGTGCTGAAATATTGTTTGGATTTATAATCCACCAATTTCCTGAGTTTAGCACCTTATATTTTATATAGAGTGAGAATGTTATTTCTCCAACGTTTATCCACTTCATATAGTCCTGCTAGGTAGGGTTGGTGGTTTGCCTCCCATTTCCCCCCTAGCTCCTGGCCACATGTTGAAGTGTAAATAAAATAAAAAGATAAAATATAATTCGTTCATTCATTTTTTAATTTTTTTATTTAATATTGACTTGCAAAGGTTTGTACAACATTAACCAATGCCACGTTCCAAAGATTTTATAGCTTATTTAGTTTGCAGTGGTCTTGTTGGCCCTTTTAAAATAACTCAACAATTAAATGTGGTACATTAAATCATAACACACAAAACTCACCAAGAAAATATATACAAAACAACACAGTTTACGAACAACAATACAGTAGTACATACTGGTAAATATAAATATAAGTATCACAAAGGCCATTTGATGAACTAACCCAATAGTGTATACAGAAAATATAAATTACTACACAAACTTCACAGTGTGATCAAAATGTTTATTCTCTGTCAATAAGCTCCATAAACCCAGTATACAAGAAGACTTGTGCTGCCAAAAACACATTCCTTTTACTATGATCCGTCTAATGGAAATGGGATAACCATGACCTGGATGACTGAGAATCTTCTCACAGACATCCCACATTAATGTACAATATTTGATGCTTCTCATCCCACCACCCAGCAAACATTCAAAACCATAACTCTGTTATGAACGGTATGTAAATGTGCGTGTTTCCAAAAACCTTGAATTCCAGAAATATCTGGCGCAGAACTTTGTGTACACAGTTTAAACTCTGATCAGATCAACATGTTGCTGAGTTGGTATTGCGGCAGACATTGCAAGTAAGCACTTCGATGTAAACACACTGCATGTGAAAAGGAAACAAGCTGGTATTTTGTTTGTTCACGAGTGTAAACAAGTCAGGAAGTATACAATTCATAAGAGACGTGATGTAGGGCAGCTAAAGGCAGCGGCAGACTGAGGGTACAAATGAGGGTAGATTAAGGAAAAACATTCATAGTCCCTCAGGAGATAACTGCACTAATCTTGACCAAATCTTATGTTGTGATCAGAAGAGCAGAAGGTTGTATGTTATGTGGATCTGTACTATGGGAGGATTCAGTAGAAATGGCCTATGAGAGGAAAAAGCTTGGATATACAGTTAGCAGCTGAGGCAGAGGGGTAGGGTTGGAGAACTATGATCCGTAGAGTGGAGATTGGACAGTCCCTGTTACCCGGGTAAAACCAACCTTAAAGCAAGCAGTGAAAAACATGGCTGACATTGCAGCCAGTTCATGCTGTTGGTGTTAGCAACACGCTGCAGCTTGACATGGAGCTGGTTTGTTGTGAGTGGTTAGCATGGTGGTGGCTGCTTATATCGCAGTGAATTAACATGTTATTGAGGGTGTTGATGTTGCCAAGCATTTACTCTTGAGTGAATGTAGGAGTTAAACCCATACCAAACCCAGACCCACAGTGGGGCCACGTGACAGGTCGTTGAACGTAAATACTGGGCTTCCAAAATAATGTTCACCAAATTTTGGCAAAAATAACAGTGCACTGAAACCTGTACACAGAAAATATAAAGAGGCAACCTGCTGATGTTATATGTTGTTGGCGGCCTGGTAGCTCAATGGGATAAGCATCAGACTGGGATGCAGAAGGTGGCAGAATCAAATCCCAGCACAACCCCTTAAACCAGGTGTGTCCTTGAGCAAGACACTCAGCGCTAGCTCCCCGGGCGCCTCCTGTGACTGCCCACTGCTCCCCCCAAAGGGGGATGGGTTAAATGCAGAAGTCAAATTTCATTGTAACATGTAAAAATGTGATCAATGACAAAAAAGCTGAATATCCTTCAGCTAATTAAACTCCAGCACAAAAAGTGCTAGAGACATGATAAAATAAAACTTATCTACTTCTTCTTTGAAATTACAGGACATTCAGCAAGTCTGAATGTCTTTTGAACTGATGAGCACTAGAAGAGTCTTTTACAGTGAGATACTTATTACCATAAATTTGAATCTGACTGTCAATGTACTAATTCTTTGTTTTTGTATTTGTTTCTTAGGGCATTATAAACATTGTCTACATTGTTGGAGTGAACCCCATGGCTCAAAGCTCCTCCAGTATAATGTACAACCCGATGCTTATGATGTGCCAGAACCTTTACCAGACTGGCTACTCACAGATGGGAGGAGTGGGAGGCTTCCCCGTGTACAACCAGTATCTCTACCATTACTGCTATGTGGACCCGCAGGAGGTTTGTAGCTTTTCCTGTAGATATCGTTTACATGTCAAGGTTTGGATTAGTGCGATTTACTGGATTGCGAGTAGATGTAGTAGAAGTTTGAATATCTAGAGCATTCTTCAGTGGGCTGCTGTTGTAAATGTAGTTGTTTCTATCAAAAGTGTTTTATTGTGTATTGTGTTTAGTTTAGAATTTGCCACAAAGTGTCCATTGACATTTCTTGGAGATGAAGGTGATGTCGTCAGATACTTTCTATAATGTAGGAGCAACAGTTCAAAACCCAAATATGTTCAATGTACAGTGGATAAAACAATGTAGAAGTGGGAACAAGGAAAGATCACCAGTCTTGCATATTTAATTACCTAAATGATTAATTGATTATCAAACTATTGATTAGTTTTCAGTTCTGACTATTCAGTCAGTTGTCTCAGCACTAAAATAACTGTAATGTAACTGTTTTGAGTTCACTTGTGTATCATTGATCTTTGTGAATAAGTTGTATAAAACTGTTACTAATGTGGGGAAAGGAACATGAATAAAGTTATATGTATTCATGCTTTGTGGACCAGGAGTCTTATTCTCCCATTTGATTATTCCTATACTGTTTTGTAATGGTATCTGATGTCATGAAGTATCTGTTAATTTTGCTCAATTTCAGATACATGGTGCCACATATGTTGATGTATATAAGTGACGTCACGTCTTTGTTTGTGTAACAGTATGAACCAGTTTTATTTTAGTGCTTATATTCCAGAGAACTTTTTATTTTCATACAAATTTTATTTTCATGTTTTTAAATTTTTAGGGAATTGCCATGGTGTGTGGATTCCTGGTTGTCATCGCTTTGGGTGTTGCAGCTTTCTTTGCACAGAAAACTAGAGGGAAGATCTGGCGCTATGGGAAACCAAACATCTACTGGGAAGAGCCTCTTGTCGGAGGGAAGGCTTCAGAGGGCAGAGATGTAGAGGAATGGGTAAGTCAGGGTGGTAGACACAGTTTAATAAGACTGGGTTTACATGGGATTTAAAAAGAAACAAAAATCTCATTTTTACCCAAACTGACCTGGAATTTTTATATGCACAGCTTGCAGTCAAATGAACAGGGTCACTGAGAGTTTAAATCCAGCCTAAGTAAGGTTGATGGACTACAGTGCTCATTCACAGATGATGAAACAAACAACTATATTGTTTTTTTTTCTGCATAGCAGTTTCAGCCACCAAAAGTGATTGACATATGATTTTCTCCATCTGTCAGCAAATTGTGTGTCATGTTTTCACGTGGCAAATTAGTTTCCACACGGTTTCACAATGCAAAGTAGGTGAGTAGATACACTAGGTCAGCACTCGTGTAGTCATCCCACCTAAGTAGTCATCAATTGTAAAGACAGGTTTGTTGATTGTGGTGATGCAGATGCAGTAAATAGTCGAGCTGAGATTGGCACATTCTTTAGGTTGGTTTGCCACTTGTTATGCTATATTTACTTTGCTGCATGTCCTGAAAGACTTTGTAAAGTTGTGCACCACATCTGTGAAAAGTGTTCATCATGTGTCTTAATGAGCTTAAAGTTCAAAAGGAACGTCATATATAGATTTTTATCAGTTTACAGGATCCAGCAAAGGTAAATTGTTATACTACCATAAGAATGTTTCTTCTGAATGGGTCACTTTGTTCAGGGTCAGAGCTGATAGCAGTGCGTGGCTGTTTACTCATGGTCTTCTACCTGGTTTCACTCTGGGTAATCATTAACTACCTGAGAAGATAGAAAGCACGCAGGTGGTTTCTAGAGAGCCTGCGTTTAGGTTTTTAAATGTCAACAAGATGCTGGTCATATGTGACTGTTACCTGAGTAATGGGTTGATTATTGACTTGACCTCAAATGATCCTTCTTACAATGAGTTAACATCAAAAGACATTTAATTAATTGTCACAAACAGCAACTATAGAGTAGACTGACATTTGTTAAACTAAATATTTAAGCCAAGTAACTTTCCCATTGTTTTATATTTTAGTCAACCCAACGATATATCCTCCCGAGCACATAGCATCCTTATTCACTGTTGGTTCAAATATTGTGCAGCACAGTGTCATGAACAAATCAATAGATGCAGACACATGCATACATGCTGACTGCAACTGAAATAAATCAGAACTCTTATAAGCATGCAAGAAAACAATTATTAACCCAACGTAAATGCTGCAAGTCTACCCAGCCCCCCATCTATCTGACCACGTTAACTGTCAGGTTATAGCTAATTTAAATGGTATGAACCTCACAAACAAGCACACATTTGGAAAGAGGGATTGTAAAAAAAAAAGGAACAAAATGCTTATCTAAACTCCACTAGCATGTACTGGATTGTTTAATACATCATGAACTATGTAATAAAATCTGTACACTTAAAGGACTTAGAATTACATGCTTTGCTCAATCATTTGATCAAATTTATCATTGAAGGTTGCAGAAAAGGTTGCTGTGAGTCACAGTTTCTCTTGCGCTGACTGAGAAAAGAAGCACTGGGCAGACATGGTGCTATGTTGGATTATAGCGAGCTATTTGTTTTTGAGAATGGTTGTCATTGGCTAGAACATAACATCATGCATGCTGAGGTGTACAGGCAGAGCAATGTAGATGAGACAAGCCCAGAGTGAATTTTATGACTAGCACTAGTGTGGAGACATGCTCACTGATGTCATCAGACTGATTGTTGGTACAGTGTACAGGGTTACTGTGTTTAGAAACATAACAAATCTTGATTTTTTTTGCACTTAAATACTGATGTAGAAAAGATGAAGATATATATTGAGTATTATAAGAAGAAGAAGGTTAAGAAAAAGGCAAAGAGCTCTAAAGGAACGTGAATCTTATAAGATTTGATGATACAAGATGTACTGTATTTAGGTTGTGGAACATATTACCTTTCACCTGAACACTGGTTTCTACAAAAGCAGGTCAGCCAGGTTTTGTGATATTACTATATCATATTCCTTTGCATGTTTGTGACAACTAGACACTTTGTGTGGTACTGTTGCCAAGCTGTCTTCAAGGCTGTAGTTATTTTCTTATTTTGTTCCTGCACCATCTGCATTCTGCATCTGAACCATATAGTGATGCATTTGGCTTGTTTGGCTCCTGTGACACAAGGCCAGGGACCGTCTTAAACTGTGGTCGGTTTGAGATTAGACCCATCTCTGTTGGTGAGCTCGGGGTGGCCTGGCTCGCTCTGATGACCTCATACACTGGCCTCATTCAGCTCAGCTCGGGGATCTGCATTGTGTCTGCTGCATGAGGTCATTGCAGGCAGTCTCTGTTTGGCTGTCGGTGTGCTGATGTACTGTAAAGATGGAGAGTGGAAGTATCCTTAGCTGGTTTCATAGGCATGAAAAAAAAGTAGTAGGACAAAGTTGTAAAGATTTTATTTATTCAAAATTGGCATCTGTTGTTTAGTAGCCTACTTAAAATATATGTTTTTCCTTACCACCTCAATAAGTAATAAAATTTTACTGAAGATCTAAAGTAATTTTTTTGGAGTAAAATACCTAATTAGGTTTTTGTCAAAGTGTTGGGGTAAACATCTTAACCCTGTTCCTTTTTCAGGATGTTCACAAGCAGCTCACTACTGAGGAACAAAATGAGCACAAAGCCCAGGAACTTGGTTCAGTGCTTTGTTTTGTTTTACTGTTTCTTCATCTAAACATACTTAATACGAATACTAAAGTACTAAAATATAAGAAACTCACTAACAAAAGAGGATCCATCACAAAAGCCAAATGAATCAAACACTTGTGTTAAATACTGCTTTGTCCAACTGCTTAGTGAATAACAAGCATGCACTCAGTAAGACAATTATACTTTTAGCTCTAGGCTTTAAGATGTACAGTAACTCTGCAACATATTATTTAAGCTAGAGTTAATTTGACCAAGGCTGGTAGGAAAACAAAATACAAAAGAAAATCCATCGTCCACCCTCCATCATCTCAAATGCTACATTCCTGTCACTGTCACCAGTGTATCTACTCTTCTAAAGCTATTTCAGCTAAAAGGTGTAACTTGCTGTAAAAGGAATTTATACTGAAGTCATTTTTAGTAAAACCAATGCCTGCAATAAAATGTGTTTTTTGTTTTTAAAGTAGACATTTTACAGCATATATAAATCTAAATCTTTTTCACTTTTTCTTTTCAACCACCTCTAAATTCTTGCTGCTCCATTTTTTTATCCCTCACTTCTCTGCTCTTTCATGCTTTTCCACGTCCCCTTAATTCCTACGTGCAGTCTGCGTCCAGGCCTGTCTTGTTGCTTTGCTTCAGCAGGTCCTGAACACTCTCAGACATACTCACGTAATGTGCTCACAGCCTAGCAGCTGCTGAGAGTGCATTGTTGGGAGTCTTGCATGAACTTCACTCTTCAAATGGAATTCTCCTGCAACTGAACGACGTGCAGCTTCCCCCTAACCAAGCACTCCACCCACCATGATTATTGTTTTTTGAGGGCTAGGCTGATGTTCGACTGTGCTTCTGCACCATGAGGAATTTGGTAGCTTGCTTGTTAATACACCACCCAACAAAGCAGAAGGATTTTGCTTGTTACTTGCGTTCTGGTCAGTTTTATTGACTGACAATAAGATTTAGCAGTTTGCAGTTTAGATGTCACTGTTCTGTGTAGAGATTTAGTAATAGACATCTAATTATTGATTAAATTACTGGATGAAACACTGACCACCCCTGAAGCCCTCATTGTGAGGATTTCCCTAATGTCTGACCTCACAGGAAGGACGTGGAAATACAGATTAAAGGAACATGTCAGACACCGTTTCCTTTTTTCTGAAGATAGTAAAGAGCAGTGCTTCCGTTCCAGGTGTTCATGAAGACATAAGATAATGCAGCTAAGTGAAAGCAAAGCTGAAACTATTGTCTATTATTTTGTGTGTGCATATATATGTCATATTTTAGGTTGTAAGGCTGTCAGACACAATGTGGGAAAACTTAATCAAATGCTGTAGAAGACCTGTTACACTTTAAAAGGTTTTGGTTGGGTTACTGTTTGTTTTACAGTTCATCCTTTGCTTTAATTGTCTTGACCTTTTCAAGCACTGATAACCCACATTTCACTGAAGAGTTGAACTGCGCCGTCCAATTTCACGCCTCAGTTCTCTCTTAAATTTTAAGCACTAATTACAAAACTAACTTTTGCTCTGAGTGAAAAGTAATAATTTCTTTAACAGGATGTCAGTGGGAAAAAGTGACGATGGTGCAGCCTCCTCTTTGTGACTGTTTCGGTTGTTTGAGCCTGTTCCTCTTGTTTTTTCCTGCCTGCTGTAGGTGAACAATGTGGAGGAAAGCCGCAGTGTTCAGGATGCCCCTACGCTGCTGGTGTCGGAGAAAGGAGGTGGGCTGCTCAACGCCTCAGCGAACAGTGTCATCTCCTACCCCCCAGCCAAGGTGGACAGCAGCTCTTATAACGGGGACAACTACGACAACAACGAGTGGGTCATCCAGTTTCTATTTACTTTTATTTGGTTGTGAACCACTTGTTGTCTATGGTGGCAAGAATTGGCTGTATATACATTCAGTTGTCTGTTTATTCCATATTGAAACAGTACAGTTAGTTGTCCCACATCATGTATGATTTACAGTGAATCATCCATTTTTCCAAATTCCTTTTTTACAGGAAGAGAAAAGAGAAGCATTTAGTATAAAACTACATAAAAAAGAATCTAGCTTCAACATTAGAGTCTGGTCACTTTAAAGCAAAGATGCCTAAAAAATAATCAACTTACAAACATGTGACTCACAAACAATATCTAATCACTGCTCCGTTTTAAAGCTTGCAAAAACATATTGCCCTGCCCACAGAACAAGCTCTGTGTGTGACCTTTGAGCCCTTGTTGGATTAACTATCCCTTCTTTTTTCCCTTGTGTTCATTGAGGACGTGAAAATCTGGATATATTTTTTCTTTAAAGGTAGAATTGAGTTCTGAAGAACCTTATTTTAGTTTGCATTCATGTCCCCAGTTTTTCAGTGTCTTTTCACTTTGTTCATCCTCTGAAATATATCTAGAAAGATCTTAGAACAGACCACACAACATAAAATAATTAGGTAATTGAATTTTATACTGAAACTGCAAACATTATGCAAAATATTGTTTTTATTTTGGTGATTTCCTCCCTCACAAAGTAAACAGGGCTGGCATTTTCATAAGCAGAAGTATGTTAGCCTGAAGACCTCCGTTGTTGACATAATGCAGACTTTTTTTTTTTTTGTTGAAAAGACCTTGTAATATTTATGCTGCTGGATTTGGATTCCTCTACAAATCCCCAAGCCTACAAAATTGAGCGTGTCTGTCCCTCTTGTTATTAAAGAACTGTGTGTGCCTCCTGGTCACTGAGATCCTTCATGTGGCTTAGAGTCAAATTGTAAAATGTGAGCAACAATAATCATTAGTGGTGTCTGCCTTCCCCCATATATGTCATCTGTCTACAGCTTTTCAGTAAATATTAATTTTGGTTAGTCACAGTCTTATATTAGATCATCCCCGTAGTTGCTGGTGTAACTGGTGAAAGAATGATCAGATAAAATTATCTGTTGGCAATTGCAGTCACTGCATTTTCTAATGTTAATCTTCTTTGAAAACTCACTTTCAAGTTCTGGCACATAACCTGCCATAAAACAGCTAATTGTCATTTCAACAAGATATAAATAATTAAATGAATTAATGTTCCTTATTATTATTTAGCTTCAACATAATTTGTACCTGTTCATTTGTACCTGTGCATGTTTGTGGTTTCTCTCTGTTTGCAAGCTAAACTAATTAGCTACTTGTTTGAGTTTCAGCAACTTTTCTAGAATTTTATTGTGTAATTCCCAAAATGCTGTATTAAAGAAATCTATGTATATTTATTACGCAAGTGGAATAGTACTACTAGGGGTAGCACCTCACAGTACAGTAGTAGTTTTCCATGTAGATTTTTTTTCACATTTTAAGTCTTCATTTCTCTAAGACATTAAACCGCCTCTGCAAGAAAAACAACTTAACAATTCAGCAAAAACAGTTGTAGTTACTATTAATGCTCATGAGAACTGGGGATGTGATTTGCTCACATTTGGCCTAAACTGCCTCGAGATTTTGATTTAAATGTTGCTGATCTTAGATTGCTGCATGGAGGTGTGTGATATTACTGTGCATTCTTTTCCTTTTCCAAGAAAGAAAAAACACAAATGTAGAAACTTTGATGTGAAACACTTATAACTTTTGCAGAACAATATTCATGTTGCTCATGGTAAAAGACTGATTGTGAAAATAGCTTTTCAAGGCCTCAAGACTTTTTGTTCTTCTCTTCTAGTAGCCCCAGTGAAGACCAGTTTAAGAAGCTGACTAAAATTTTTTTGGTGTCTTTGTTTTGCAGGTACTCAGAGAGGACCACTAGCCACCCATCAGAGGTCTTCTCTCATGTTGGAGGGACCAGCTCCAGCCCTTCAGAAGAGATGGCCGGGGGCCGCAAACCCTCTGCCAACAGGGGCAAGAGACGCAGACGTAACCCAGAACTAGACGATTCTCAGTATGAGACGGAGTACACCACAGGAGGAGAGACGGGCAACGAACTTGATGTAGAAGACTGGGAGAGGTGAGAATGAAGCTTCCACGATTGCACAGCTGTGTCTGTGTGCAGCTCGCACACACACAGTCTGGATTAGAAATGGAAATGTCATTAGCCAGGAACTCAGAATGTAGGTTACAGTCAAATACTGTGGCTCCCCCAGGACCAAACCTAAATTCTGAGATTTAAGAGAATAACTGTGAGCTCAGAAAATCAAGCGTATGTCTTAATATACAGGAAAGTTTAGCTAAAATATATGTTGGTGTGAAACATGCTTGTACGGAGGAGTAAATACACAGATGCTTAAAAAACCAAAGCATGGAAAAACCTACAGTCTGTATTTGCTACACTCTGTCCAGGAGAGTTGTTAATCCTCTGAGGCATGCCACTTCACTTACGCTGCAGTCAGGTCTAATGAGAGAATTGGGACAAAGGTACAAAACATATTAGTCAGTATAAGTACTGAGAAAGTTTTGTTATTTGGCTGCAGATGGATTCTCTCACACTTAGACAGATATACTAGAGAGACAGACAGAAGTCGAACACACCATTTTGTGTAAGTTTATCTTTGATGTTTATGTCTGTATGTTTCTCTCCTCTCCTAAATCTGCATTCTCTCTCTTCTCTCCCTCCAGTATGTATCCAGTGATAATGTCTGATGCTCAGCGTCATGATTATAAGAGAGAGTTTGATGCCGACCTCAGGGAATACAAGCGGCTGTGCGCCGAGATGGACGACATTAACGATCAGCTGAACAAACTGAGCCGGCAGCTGGACACGCTGGATGACACCTCAGCTAAATACCAGGTAAAACACACAACACTTGCCTCCTAAAATCATGAGAAAAGCATGAAGAAGAACTTTAATTTCAAAATATTTTTATTAAGTTTTATCAAGTTTTTCACAAGAGGTTTAAACTAAAAAATACAAAGTTGCACCAACATAAATGAAAGCACAGTTTAATAAAAAAAAATCTTAAGCTGCTGAGATGCTGTTATTTCACACTTAGTGAAGAAATACTATTGTTGAGGGGGTTGTGAACTCCAGGGGACTAATTGAAAAAAGTGGGAAATCCAAAATTGATAGTGAAATACTGTAAACTAAACAGCACCAATTTTGCCACAAAAGGAAGCTGCAGTCAGTCCTTCAAACTTCTTTCCTCCTGTCTTAAAGATGCCAGAATTTAGATTTGTGTAGTTCAGCATTTTGTACTGTACATTTATGCTGAATTCATTACATGTATGACACTCAAACTCAGCTCCTGGAGCCAAAACCTTATATTATCAAACATATGAACTCATATAAAATGTCAAAATGATAAGGACTAAAACAGTATTAACTGTAATTTGAATTGCATGTTAGGTTAATTGGTGACTCTAAGATTGTCCGTGAATGTGAGTGTGCATGGTTGTTTGTCTCTATGTGTCGGCCCTGCGATGGATTGGCGACCTGTCCAGGTTGTACTCCGCCTCTCGCCCGATGACAGCTGGGATGGGCTCCAGCACCCCCCGTGACCCTTACGAGGACAAGCGGTTAAGAAAATGGATGGATGGATGAAATGAGTCCTTGAAATTTCCATCTTCACATTTAGGCATAAAAATCTTTCCAAATATTGAATGTCTGGATATTTGAAAGAATTATTAAAGCAAATGACACTAGTATTATGCACATATTGGAAAAATAGAAATCTATCTACAAACTATCTCCTGCTACATGTTCAAATCTAAGACAGACTCCATGTATCTCAGAAATCTTCATCATCAAAATAAATCAAATGAGGTTTTCTCAAAAAAACACAATTTTGCGTCAAGGGGCTTTACAATCTATACACAACATCCTCTGTTCTTAGACCCTCAAATCAGAAAAGGAAAAAGTCTTTAATGAGGAAAATAAAAGAAACCCTGGAGCAACAGAAGAGGGACGGACAGACATGCAAAGATGTTGTGTTTACAGAACAGAGCAACAAAACAGATTTAAATTATGGACAGTCAGGACGGCTACGTTATAGATGATGGACGCATTTGAAGTGTACAAAAACAGTTCCTGCCATCATTCACTTTATATATAAGAGAGCTCTGATCATCATGTTTCTTCCTAATTTCTTCAAAGATTGTAGCTGAGGAATACAATCAACTAAAGGACCTGAAGCAGGTAAGAAGATATTTGTGACTTAAACACCAAATGCATGCACCAAATTATTATCTTTGTGGAAGCATTGCAGATTTTGTTACCTGCAGCTATAACAAACACATTATCTCATTAATTCTCCATTCTGTCCTTCTGCAAATAACATGTCTGTTTTCCTAGATAATAATATATCATACAGTAGTTATATGTTTATCATTAACAATAACACATTGTTACACTGATAAACAGCATTAAATGACTCATCTTTGTCTCGTCTCTCTAGACATCGGACTACAAGTCTAAGAAGAAGGAGTGCCGCAGGCTGAGGCACAAACTGTTCCACATCAAACGCATGGTGAAGGACTACGACAAGAACAACTGATGAATCCACCAAGTCCTGATTCTCAGCTCTGTGGTCTACACAGCAAACACTTACAGACATGCGCCAAGATACACTCCAGAATACTGCAAAGACTCTGACTCGCTGAGACCAAAGTTACCTTTACAGCACCTACACAACCTGGAAACAGAGGAGCACACACACACACACACACACACACACACATTAGGAATATAATATATGTTGATACTAAATGATTTTAACTTGTGTTTTTCCTTCATTCTCATTGGTTATTTACTAATAACTAGTTTGGAAGAAAATGGAAGTAAGAGCCTCGGTTGCAGCCACTTCTACAGCAAACACTGCCATTTTCCAAAAGGTCCAGCACGTCATTTGTGTGCGTGCAGGATCAAAGAGTGGTTGGAGAAAGGTTGGTTGAAAGTCACCTGACCTTCTGTCACTTGTGATAACACTGTGCTTGGTTTCTGTGGCTCTGTTTGTTCTCCAGATTGGCAACTTTTATCTCCACAGATAAGAGGTGGAGCAGTATTGTAGAGAATATAGCAATGAGATGGATTTCTAGGTGTTTGTTTGCGAGCAAATATACAGTTTCTTTAAACCCTTGACATGGTGTTATCTTTTGTCGCAAATGAACTTGTTGAGTTGTGTTTTTTCTTTCCATCTTTTGTGTCAGTGTTTGTAACAAACTTCAGAGCGAGTGACGTTAACTGTTCTCTGCTGGGACTATGTGTATTTTTCCCATTTACTGTCGTTATCAATGCAGTGAGACCAAAAGGAGGCAAACTGGCCATTGAGATGTGTGTATTTTGTATTGTATATACTTTTAATAAATCCTATTCATGTACCCAGAACAAATTTAGATTGAGTATCTTTTTTATTAGATTCAGCAAATCTTCTAGGACTTGTGAAGTTGGTATTTGTACATACTAAAGACCCATAGTAGCTTGTTTATGAATCAGTGATCATTCACAATGTGTTTAAGCTATGCAAATTAGTAATAACAGCCAAAACTATTTTTATATTGTTAATGATACATGCTCCTCAACTGGAAAACTTGTCTCACTCTTTCTGACTGTCTAAAAGCTGAGCTCATTTTTCCATTTGATTCTTTACCAATGAAAACGATCTGTTGTAATTTTTTTTATTAATCCACTTCATGTGCAAAATGTTACGATCTACCGTACGTAAAAAAAATTTTAGACACATTTTTGATTTTGTATTTTTATGAAGAACATTGTTGTCATTTTAAAAACCATCTGTGAGCCATTTATTTTTGTATGAATTTTTTTCTTTGATGCTATTATACAAGTCTGTTTTTTTGTAATGGTAAACTTTTAAAGGTATTGTGTCTAAAAGGTTTTGAATGTAGTAAGTAATAAACATTTCTAATTCTCTAAACACTAAGTAAGCCTTTTTTAATCTTTTCATTCATTTCTTTTTTCTGAACCTGGTGATTTGGAGATTTCTGCAGCTCTGTGCATCAGCAGTGAGCATCCAGCAGGGAGAGCAGCGAGACTTTCTTTTTACCAGTAGACACTTGAGCCCAGCAGATGATCCCAGTGAGCTTAATGCAAGCTGTTACTGCCCTCTGTTGGCTTTCAAATACTTTTACTCAAGCTGTTCAGTACTACAGTCATTTCTTATGTCCTGTATCTGGAAGTTGAGTCATGGCAACTGGACCTTTTTCTTGTTAGGTTGAGTCTATAACCTTCTTCTTGCAGTTGTTGGTGAGGTCTCTTTTCAGATTTTCTTATGTGTGTTGATCCTCCAAAAGTGAGATTAAACTTTTGTGGTAATCTGTGGTGTTTAGGACAACAGTGCATCTTCCTTTGTCTGCTGGCAGTATGTTAATTGTTTCATCCCTGCTGAGGGCTGTCAGGGCACACCTAACAAGAAAGACGTCCAGTTGCCATGACTCAACTTCCAGATAACTTCACCTGGATGACTGACCGACTTCCACAATAGTAGTACTCTATTTGCAGTTATAAAAATTAATATACTTACATTTTATACTAACAAGAAATTACATACCACATGCACTACTATGACGTCACGGTTAATGTGACGGTGATTTATTTAAACAATCATTCAACATTAATTTAATTACTTTCAGAAATGTACCCTTTTGTTAGTAGTAAAAAAAGCAAATGTTGATTAGAATTAAAATATATTTAGAGTACCAAAAGTAAAAGTACTCGTGATGCAGGTAAATATATGTTATATATATATGTTAATGTATCATGTATGTAATCATTTATTAGTTGCGGATATTTTGCAATAAATATCTGCATCTGCAAAGTAACTAGTAAAATAAACATACTCAAGGAAAGAAGTAAATGCATTATAGTAACTTATGAACTGTTTTCATACTACTTACTCACCCTCTGTAGTACTGGCATCCAATACTGTGATTAAAATATAACTTTGTCTGGAGGTTTTTGTTTTGTTCCTGTTTCGTGAGCTCAGATGAGATAAATCTAATCAACAAAGACTTTTCTTCCAACCTGGGAAACAGGAATTTGCTCATTAAGTAATAACAGTTATATATGTATATATATTTAGTTTTATTATACCAAAGTCCAACACTCAAAATATTAAGTCTAAAATGATGCAGCAAGTTTTTACACTTGATGTTGGAACTTGCAAATGCTGCTCACATTTGCTTGATTAAATTACTTACACTTAATTGATCATTGAAATTCAGGTTAATTAATTTTCTGATTTGTTTAATTGCTTAAAGAAAATTTCTGATTTATGCATTCCCACAGGTTCTAGTGTTGGAAATGCACATATTTCTACTTATAATAATGCAAAAATAACCAGGCAGTCATAAGAACTTCTGTTGCATGTTTTAGTTTTGGCATGGTCATAGAAACACAATTCTTATAAATGTAAAGCTACTCAGTCAAATCACTATATTCCAAAAAAACGCAATGTAATTCAGGGACAACATGATGAGCTGCTGAAGACGTTGTGTGACAGCATCAGGGATCATGGTCATCATTGCATTGTTTTATGATATAATAACAGATTATACACATGTATACATATGTATACAAAAAATGTTTATCCCACATTATCTTTCTGCCAATTACTTTGGCAAGACAAACATTCACATAAGCAGCAGTTCATGGCACTGACACTCATGAACTACTTAGTACCCTTTGTCTCAGTACCAAAAATAACAGTTAAACCCCAACACTTGGTGTACCACAAATAAAATTATTATTTGAAAGTGACCTTTGTCCATCAGGCCATGCTGGGGGACAAAGCAGAAGGGAGCAAAAATAAGACAAAAATCTAAATGATCTACCTCTACACATGAAAAAAACAAACAGTGTCCTGTATCCAGAAATAAATCAGATCTGTCAAACTTTAATTATCTTCATTTTCTAGAATCAAACTTCAAATTTTAAAACATTTTCAAACATCTTTTAGTCAAAGTCTGGTGATCAGTCTGGTGATTACTGCTAATAGTTTCTGAGATAATGACACATTGATCCCTCTATATTTATCTTCAGCACATGAATTGTTCACTAGACTATACAATCTTTGATGTATAAAACATGAGGTAATAATGTTAAACAGGGATGTGACTGTCTGACGAACCACCACTTCTTGTTGATTACTTCTACAAGAACGTTATTGTATACTATACTATATTGAAGGAATAGGTCAACATTAAGGGCAGTGTGCTTACACTTCCATTCAGTGTGAGGCTGGAGAGGCTCGATGAGGAAACAGTTAGCTTGGCATTGTTTAAAAGTAAAAAATTAACTTAGAATCACTGGTAATGGTTAAAAGTTGTGTCACTGACAAAAAACATAAAGTGTTAAAACAGCAGTTCGCTGGTTTGCAGATGTTATATGCCTATATGACTATTTCTTCTTTCCTCTGTTATTGTAAAATGTTTTTACAATGGGATTTTTGTAGGGGCTGAACATGTTAAATAGCAAACTTGAGAGTAGCTGGTATCTTATGGACAGAGCCAGGCTAAATGTTTCCTAAGCAAAGCCAACCAGCTTCATACTTACATACTATACTATACATTAAAATGATAACGATCTTCTGATTTATCTCTCTGCATGGAAGTGAATGTGTAATTCCCAAAATGCTGAACTATTCCTTTAAGTATATAACATACAAATTATTTTCTATAGTTGTGGTACAGTAATTGTACAATATACAATACAATGCCAGCGCAACTTCTTTGTTTTGTCTGTACAAGGTGATACTCTGCAGTCTTTACAAATACATTTGGTAACAAAGTCTGATATTTCATTCCAAAATATCAAACATCACACAACTTCAATGTGATCTGCACAACATGTCTCAGTTATGGTGACATAAAGCTCTGAAGCGGCCGACTCTGGGCCAGCTCTGTGTGTAAAAGTGGCACTGCTATGGCTTCATTTAAACAGAGCAGGTGAGGGAAAATGCACAGAGCCTGGGTTCAAACTGAGTCACATTAGGGGTGATATGGGAGGAGGTAGTACAGGCACATGGCCTCATGTTAGAGTCTGCATTTTTTAAAGCACTGTTTTGTTTTGTGTGCCCAGAGTAAAACTGAAAGAGATCAGATGGAAGTCAGAGAAAGCTGACAAGTGCTTCAGACATTTACAGAGACATTCATTTTTTTGTTTCCCGGAAAGCAGCTTTGGTGTGACTACCACCAAACTTCACAGAGCTAATGCGGGAAAAGCTAACCTCTACACTCACAAACAGGACCTTAAACTCATAAAATCCCAGTTTGCATTCATAATATCTATACTTGTAAGTGTGTAATGTTTGTGAGCTCTGCATCTCCCCCATCTGATCTCAGTCTGTCTCACTCTGGAGCCAGCGGAGTTCACTGTCCTGGTGCGTAGGGCCAGCTGATCGAGCTCCCTGACAGCTGCATGTCTCGGATCAGCGTCTCGATGGGCGTCTTGCCCACCAACCGCATGAAGAAGAGCTGGGAGATGAGGCTGGCTGGCACGGCACGCAGAGCAGGGAGACGCAGCAGAAGGCGGCCGAAGCGCTGAGGCTGGTTGGGGTATTGCAACCTCTCGTACTCTGTCAGGGCAACCTGCGCCTTTTCCTGCAGGGACTCTACATGGGCTGGGTCTGTCAGACCACATGCATCTGAAAGGCAAAGAAACAGAAGATATCATTATTTTATATTTTACACTCCTATGTAAATCTCAGTTCATGCTTAAATATATATTTTCTGGTCCCTTTAAGAAACAATTAGACCTTTTGAGAAAAATGTGCTTTGCCTTGTTGCTGAGAGTTATGAGAAGATTGATGTCACTCTTTTAACTCTATAATTGTGAAGCTAAATTGAGCAGCTGCTTAGCACAAAGACAGGAAATAACAAGATATAATGTTCTAATTAGTGACCTGTTCTGGTAATCAGATGTTAGCTGTTTCCTCATTTCCAACATTTATGCTAAGCTGTGCTTCGCTTCATAGTTATTAAACACACATGAAAGTGATATCTATCTTCTTGTGTAACTTTTGGCAAGAGAGCAAATGTAAACCTATTCCATTAGAGGAAACACTCTTCTTTGTTTGCCCCCCTTCAGTGAGGTCAGAGGTCACACAGTCAAATCAAAAGATCTCTGGTGGTGCGGATTTCACGACTTGCTGGCCCAGAAATTTAAGCCCTGTCTAATACCTCACTCAGACAGTTTTGTTTTGGTTTTCTATACAGACACTTGGACTCAGTTTACAGTACAGATATCCAGTTACAGCAGCCATCATCACTCAGATAGCCTCGTGAAAAATCTAACTAACTCACCAGGTGAAAAGAGCGCGATGGCTTTGAGGCAGCTGTACTCTGCTGAGTCCACCTGCAGCCTGTTCAGCTTGTCCACCTGGTCCTGGAAAACCCTGACCTGGTCCATGAAGGACACCACTCGGTCAGCAGACATTGGAGACGAGTGAAACCCAGCTGCCGCCAGCAGAGGAGCCATGTGCAGAGGCAAAGCAGACTGAGCTGCATTCAGAATGAACAGCTCACTCCAGCTGAGCCTCAGCAGTGCCACCTGTAGGAATTAATGACAATTAAGAAAAGGTCACTTAGAGTAGTAAAGCTGTTACTTAGGATTTCATGTTTTTTTCAAGTGTTCCAGTATAACATGACAGCGTGACAGTGAGCCAATACGAGGACCCTGAAACTGAAGCAGCTAAATGGAATTCGCCCCTTATCCATTTAATTATTTACTCTTTTACTTTATCTGCAGTGACATGTCAAAATGCCATCTGTGAAAAAGACCCATCTAAAGGTCATAAATGTGAGCACTGATGAGATAATTAAAGGGATATGAAAGAGTAAGAACACCCTACTCTGGGACATTCAGTGCTGAAGGACTCTTTTCATTTCCACATGCTGCATTAAAAGCTTTGAATTTTGTCAGTAATTTCAAGTTATACATTTTAATGTTAGTCATGGTTTTCAACCTAAATAATCTGTGTAAACTTTATATTAATGGTAAACCAGATAACGGAAGGTGAATGTTTGCAAATTCAGAGCTCATTTAGCATTTTTCACACTTATATCTGACTCAGTTAGTGACATTAGTGCTATAGTTTGTGGTTAAAGCTCATAACACATGTATACAATCAAATGTGGGCTTTTGTTGTTTAAGCTTTAATATTTGCACCAGAACTTTAACATGTAGTCTGGTTTTCAAAAACAAAAAAGCAAAGACATCACCAGGTATGTTTTAACCAACCTGCTCTGAGACTGGGAGTTCTGGGAAGTATGGGATGTTTCTGGCCCACTCGATGGTGCTGAAGAGCAGCCGGGCAGCCAGCTCACAGATGCTGTCGATGCCCATGACAGATGCTCCTCCTGCAGTTGTCTGCATCTGTGCCTGGTTGTAGGGGGCCCCGTATCGGTTGCTGGGGTACGGCTCAGCCCGGAGGAGCTGGGAGATGAGCTCCGAAACTGGCTGCCCGTTGAAATAATCTGTCCCAATGTGACCAGGCCCTGCACCTCCGATCCCACCTGCCAGGGTGTTTGGGCTGATACCTGAGTGAGACGGTGGGATCCGACCGCGCTGGACAGCTACAGAAGAGAGAGAGGAGAAACAAATGAGTGAGAATTATATGCAACAACTGAAAAATAGAGATGTTTAAACACTGCACAGCACTACATTTGCGATAAAACAGGTTTCTCTGCAGCAAAATGTCATGTAACAAAATCCTACAATCCGCTCAAGTAAAAGAAATATAAATATAAATAGTTTTATTTTACAAATAACTCATGTAGCATAAATGTTTGTATGTCAGTAAAAGTAAGAAGGTAGTTATTATTGAAAATAAAATATTACATCTTAGTAGAATTATGTGCAGTATGTGCTCTGAAAGTGTTGTCCTGTTCTTTACTCTCTTTTCAGTTGAATTCATTTTTTAGAATATCGCTGCATAATTTAGTTTGGGTTTTGTTTCGCGAGTGAAGCTCTATAATATGTGACATACAGTACTCTATATCCAAAATTTAGATGTTTGAATGACCTACTAATTCTTGACATGAAATAGCTTTTCTTTCACCACCAACTTTTTGACAAAAGGTATAATCATGCATCGATAGTGGGACTGGTTTACTGTGGGCTAGTGGTTAAAACCCAATGCCAATATTCTAATATGTATATTTTTTTAAGAACAAACCACAGTTGATTTGACAAAAAAAGTCAAGTGGTTGCTTCCTTGGCTGGGTTAAAGGTGAACCAGACCTTTCCAGGTAATGTGGAAACAGTGCAACCTGCGTCACGGACACGGTCAGCATAGTTCATTAATAACCCGGCCTAATATAACCGCTGGGACACCGTGACCTCAGTACACATTATGTACGTGAGAGCTCATGGTATCCACTGACACAGACTGAAAGTGGGGTTAGGTTACACTAGAATACAATTACAGACTTCATACTGTTAACTGACTCAAAACTAACATGACAGTGTACAAACAGTTTATGACGTGGTCATGAGGGGTTTGATTGCTAAAGTAAAAGTAACTAGAATTACAAACAATTACTACTAGTTAACCATGCTGAAATATATATGTCATTTGACACACAGGTCAGTGTGTGTTAACTTGCTGTTGTTTTTTTCTGTTATGCAAATCATGCCTCCAGTTGACACCTCATCCTCATTAAGCACTGGGGTGAAAACATGCTTTGGTTGACAGTGTAAATATTGTGGTTAGATCATTGGTAAATGTTAGTGGCAGCTCCTCTGGAAGTATGTGCTTTCATTTGATATGTGAATTCTGATTAATTTCAATATGTGTTTGTGAATATTTGTGTTTGTGTGAATTTAAGAGTGTTTCTACTTTTTTTCTGAAACATGCATCCATGAATTTTTTGACGCCACCTGGGTCCAGTGCGACAATCCCAAACACAAGTTTCATCACCTTTCACCTGGATATCAAGTTCAAGTTCAAGTTTCATCTATCAACTTGCATCCTTTTTTTTCCAACTGATGAATGTAAGTCCAATATTCACTCTCTTTTAGCTCTATTTTTGGTCTCTACCAACCCCTGAAGGAAATATATCCTCTGTAGCTGCTAAATGCTTCACTATATTTCACCAGTTAGTCTCTAAGTGACATGATTCATTTCTCTAAAGGAGATTTGGTGATACCTACCCTGTAATCCCTGACTAATACGTGTTTTCCCTTTTTGAAGGTGTCAAAATAAAAGCCACAAGTTGCGCAATGCTGTCTAAACTCATCAAATGGGATGTTAAATCTCTTTTGACCTATGTTTTTGGTCCATATTTGTCTATATTTTGGCGAAATTCCCTAATTAAAAGTATGCCAAATGTGCCTTTAGCAGTCTCTGTACGCAATGCACCTAAAGCTGTACAGATAGATGCCACCATATAACACTGACACAGAAGAGAAATTAAAAATGCGATTCCTCAGGCAATTTCTGAAGCGTATTTTTCTATGATTTCTAAGTGGTTTTGTGGATGGACATCAGGTATAATGATAAAATGTAAGACACAGTGAATGATCGTGTTATCATATGTAAGATTCGACTGAATTATGACTCCAACATGAGAAAATCTGTTTTTGCCTTCCCTTTTACTCTTTCTCTTTTCGCTTTCTGCGGCAGGATATCTATGTCTGCTACAGAGCATGTAGTTTCACGAAACTTCAAATCCCATCGGTGAATTAAATTACCAGGGATCCCAAGGAATATTTTATCCCATCTCCAGTCATACTGTTAATCCCTTCCCAATGGGGCTTTTGCGTATTTGTTGTTGAACAGGTAGTGCACGGTGGGTGTTTTTTTTTCAGAGCTTTTTTGCTGAAAACAGCTAAAAGGATGCTGACAGAGGTGGGAGAGGACAAAAACAGTTGTGGCCGTAAATCCAAACAATGAGCTAAAAGACACCAAAATGCACTGTGTTTTTGTCACCAGGAACAATCATGTGTCATGTTACACATGCTGTGGTCAAGTCATTGAACTCGCTGTCAGTATAAAGTATTGATAAATGCAGCTTAAATAAAAAAAACACCACCACTGTCAAACATGAAAGAACAACAATAATCTCTTACATTCATATGACATGTTTTACTCTTAGATTTTGCTTTTTTTGCAGTAAAACTTACTCATGTGGCTACTAATCAAAGACTTGTTAAGTAAACTAACCAAATGTACTCTTAATCTAATAATAGAATAATATCTAACTTTATACTGAGCCTTTTTAAAAAACATAATTAAAATAATTACTTGAAATTTTGCCAAATATGTGGTTATAATTGTTATTTATTCTCAAATTCAGTGCTGTTTAAATACATTTTTCTTAGTGGAATACTGGTACTTTTGTACTTAAAGTAAATTTTAGAGCATGCACTTATTACTTCATCTTGAGTAAAGAATTTGAAGTGGTATCTCTACTTGTACTTTTTTCACCTCTGACTAATCCTAAATAAAACCTTTAACCTGCTGTGTACATGGGTGACAGAGCTTTGATACCTTCTTTGCGCATCCCAACGCGGAAACATTTCTTCAGACGACAGTATTGGCACTGGTTGCGGTGATGCTGGTCGATTTGACATTCTCGGTTTGATCTGCACAAAGCAAACAAAATGTACAACACTGAGGTTGAAGAGCAAAAAACATGTATAATATGCACTAATATTTTGCAATAGTAACCTGGAAGTTTCTCACAGAACTTTAAATATCTCCAGTGAAGAAGTGAAGTTTACATTTGCTTGTTTGTCTCCGCCCTTTCTCTCCCTCCCAGTGACCCCTATGATGAGTGAACTGTGTGAGCTGGTGTGGCTGAAAAGCTATCAAGGCTGTGACCTTTGTAAATCATCAGCCCTACATGCCCTTGTGTTGCTTTTTACAGCAGGACGAGGTCTGCCAACATTTGAACGAGAGCCCTTCGACAAACTGCTTGAAAACACATCTTCCATTCAGTATTTGTACATTTTTATGTGGAAGAAATGACTTTATTCAGTAGCTGAGAGCTCCATGTGTAAGAGCAGAGAATTGAGTTGTAACATGTCCCTGTGGTGAGGAATAATGGAAATGTTGACCTTCTGAGACAATCCATCCTCACATGCCTGACCTTCAGGGATTTCATTTATTTATTTATTTATTTTCTAGGGTTGTTTGTGAGACAAATCCAAGGTTGGAACAAGTCATTCTGCAGTAAAAAATGGACTTGATCTGCTATCTCCTTCGTGAATGTGAACAGCCTATAAAAAATATGTTATTGCTTTACTTCAACCTTCCAATTTAGCGTTCATAAATGAGCATTTCCAGTATATAAGGAATAAAAAATATATTTATAACACACAGTTGTTGCTGTGGATTTAAGGACATTTTAAATGTTGGGTTTTTGATTAATAATTTTATAACACATCTGCTCCTAACTGTGATACTATGTGTTATTCACCATTTATTACATGTCAGTTAACACTTACTTAAATCCAACAAAAAAAGTGAGAAAAATAAAGGAAATGGGCCACATTTAAATCTCCCAGCAGCACCTACCTGCAGGAGTAGCTGAGGTTTCGTCGTATGCTCCTCTTGAAGAAGCTCTTGCAGCCCTCGCAGGTGAACACGCCGTAGTGCTTTCCACTGGACTTGTCCCCGCACACCACACAGTCCACCACACACGCTTTGTCCTCGTCTCCAACGTCCACATCGCTGCTTCCAGCCTGAGGCGATCCCTCCTCTTCCTCCCTCCTCAGGTAAGCCTTCTCCCCCAGTCCATTAGTGTCCCTGTTGGGGTTGCCCCATCCCCCGCTCACCATGGCCATATTCTCTAAGACAGGCCGCTCTGTGAGTGGATCATACACAGACCCGCCCTGTCCCCCAGCTCCCAGTTAACCACGAAGTTTAAAAACTGACAACAGACTGAAAGATAGTGACTCCAGGTTTGTAATCCAACACAAGTTTTGTCCAAGATGATCTAAAAGTGTTAAGAAAGTCGTCCTGGGCTCTACCACATTGACCTTTCTCCCCTTTGCCGTCTGGTTGGACTGACCTGAAGGTCCTTCCCAGTTCTGTTCTCTCTCTCTTGTTTAGTCCCTCTGCTCTCTCTGATCTTGTCTTTCACCCCCCTGTTGTCTTCTTTGACCTCCGATCAGTGGCTCCCGAGGTCTTAGAAAACTTCAGACACATTGAATGGTTCAGAGTTCAGGTAGGATAAAAGGGCGCAGCCTTGCTCTTTTCACAGGAAACAATAAATTACACTTTGACTCCCTCTTCCTTTCTCCCTCGCTCTCACTTTCTCTCTCTCTCTTCGTATCACCCCCTGGAAGAAGTAAAGTAAAAAAAAACACCTCACCTATCTCTAAGCATTGTGATGAGGAACAAATCAAACTCAGCCCCTCTCTCTCTGCACACGACTTTCTCCCAAAAGGACACGCAAGTGGGAGGAAAATAAAGCAGCTCTCCTTCAGGCAGGGTTAAACTGCCCTGCCCTCTCCTCCAACTTATAAACTAGTCCAACCAGTTCCTGCAGTGCAGAGGTGTTATCTGCTGATCTGAGGCAGTTCTAGTTCAGACTCACTCTTGACTTGTCGAGGCTGTTAATAAAAGAAAAGGTGATAGAGATGAAGACAATAAATACGATTATTTTTTGCTCTGGAATTGCTCATTCACATGTCCCAGGAAGAGATGGCTGCAGCTCCACTTCAGATTTTAAATAAACTAAGTATACTGGCTCAGAAACACTTTTCTGCACCTGTAAATAACCAAAACGATCCAGCGTATGTAGACACTGATTCCACACTTGAGGTTAGAATAAGTAGAGTGGTAAGAAACACAATACACTCCTTTCAGTCCTAGAAAATGTTGTTTTTGCAGCAACAAAGTTCATCAAAGAAGTCCTTCTCTTCTTCCCTCTGTGATGCAATGGTGTTTTCTTGTGGTTAGTCAGTGGTGTCAGAGGCTCAAATGTCACTGAAAAAAACAACGAGCCAACACAAAAGCACAGTTGAGAAATCTCCTTAGTTGCACCTCCTCTCTCCTCCTTCTCTTGTTTTGTCAGTGCTTGTCCATCCAGCAGTAAGGAGGCCAGAACCCTCTCTGCATTCCCTGTCAGCGAGTCAGGGTGTACTGTTGCACTCTTTACTATTCTGCCTGTCCCTTTTTTTTCACTGTCCTCTTTCCTTTCTGCTGGCCAGGACAGGAATAAATTAGGCAAACAAGTGCAGGAAAAACAGAGTCACAAACCTTTTAGTGAAAGCCAGACGCTGCAGTGGAGAGCAGCCCAGAGATAGCCTCCTCTACCGCTCCTCTCAATCCCCTCTCTGTTTCGCTGCCTGGCTCCCTCCTTTAGGGAGAGCGAGCGTGTGTCTGTGTGCTGAGGGATTTGACACTGCTATTCAAGCCCTGCCGTTGCCATGGTGCTGGATGCCTTATAAGGCCAGAGAAGTCAAAGAGCACAGAGTGGGCTGCAGCCACACGCACACACACAGAAAGAATGACTGGCTGTCTGACTAGATGCCTGTTTCCCCTCTGACCCAAGGCGAGCCTGGGAGCAAGAGGGAGTTAACCCCAACACTGCTGCAATACAAAGAGGAGGAGGGTCGTCACAAAGAGAGCACATGACACTCATACTCATGTTCTCCACTCCACTCCAATCCTCAAGACTTCCTACAACTTTGTTGACCCAATAATATCAGGGATGGCTTGTTATGGTTGAGCAACTTGTCAAAAGGTTATATGATACGCTAGCAGCTCCTTTTCACACCTGCTGCACACACTCACAGGTCAGCGTGATGGATGCCTGATTGCGATGAACTACTGGATCGTGGATGGTGCTGGTTGTGTTTTTGCATGCACATGTTTAAGGAGTGCTTAGTATTGTGTGTCCATAAAATCGAGCATAAAAAAAACAATCTTTTCTGACTCAAAGCTTCTTCAGAGCCACTGAAAATATACAACTGTTTTCCATCCTTGTCTGGTCAGATTTTATATATGACTAACATTTTCATGGGAAAAATAAATGCTGCTCATGTTAATATACAAAGGTTTTTAGGGAGGGAGATGCTAAATTTTTGAACTATATGCATGTGATGTACATGTCAATGATGGGTGTACAAAACTACATTAGTAGCAAAATTAAATACATTAAATATTTTACACATATGTTCAGTATCAACATTTTGTGACTGTGATATGTTAATTAATATTTCCCCATTGTGTTGATATGTCAAGATGTTAACTAGGTGTATCTAAGGCAGCTTCTTTTCACAAGCAGTAGTTAGAAATCAATTTAATCAGTATATCACCAATAAATAAATAAATAATTAGATTTCTTCCTACGTCATACTATAAACTAAGCAAAAGCTTTATAATACTGTATGTGCACACATCCATGGTCTTGGCAGTAGGCAGTGCTCCTGTGGAATTTCTGGCCTGCTTGGTCTGTAATACCAACAGCATTGTCATGTGAAGGTCTCCAAAAAAAGGGGAGGACAAAATAAACAATCAGAGCCTGCAACCAAGGTTTCCAGTAACAGCCTTCAAATGCAGGGGAAAAAAACTACCCACACAAGTGATTTATTCACTGCTACTTCCAAACACCATGTACCCTAGTATTTGCTCAATACATGGTTTTATAGGAATTCCCCCTGAATGACTAAACATTTGTTCCTGAGAGCTTCAAAAGAACATCTTGTCTCTGATAGGAAGTGCTAATGTCAGAGGAACAGGAATAGGATTTTTTTCTTTTTTGCAATTTTCATCAGTGGTCTTAATTCAAGCTTTAAAAAGTGAGCGTAAGGTAACTTAAACCTGCATCCATCACAGCAAGACTCATTGTGAAGGGATGCCTTTCATTGGGTAAAGAGGTTATCAAGGGCCAAACTAAGCTGCTGTAAGTTGAGTTAGTGCTTTTTCTTTGTGCCTCTGGGTTGGAAGCTAAACCATGTGGAGTAGTTTAACTATCAATCAGTGTTTGATGAATGAAACCACTGTTCACCATCCTAGGAGGAGAAATATACAGTACT
This sequence comes from Sandelia bainsii, assembly GCA_032362345.1. Taxonomy (NCBI): domain Eukaryota; kingdom Metazoa; phylum Chordata; class Actinopteri; order Anabantiformes; family Anabantidae; genus Sandelia; species Sandelia bainsii. Next base: position 18,613,019 of record JAUMHL010000021.1, on the reverse strand, counting down.
TTTTTCCTTATATAACATTGTTTTGAAGTAGAAGAAACCAGTTTCATTTATTTATTCTGTATAATCCACAGACACTAGTGTCAAGTTAGTTGCAACATTTTGCTCATTTGTCACTTGACATTAACTCGTTTGATTTGAAACCAAATGACAACGAGCAAGCGCAGACTTGTATGCCTTTCTGAATTGTGTTCCAAAGTGCATTTCATCTATGAATTTTGTAAACAAAAACTTTGACACAGTATGAGTGAAAACAAGACTCTTGTCACTACATCTGAAGCTTTGAGATGTGGAATAAATAAACAACATTGTATTTTGTAATGGAAAATGATAAAAAAAGTGAACAAGACAAAAAATTGCAAATAACAATGGGATCGTGAATATTAGTAAAATTATGCAGATCCGTGTGATACGTACAGTAGAATGAAGGAGGTTAAATCGTTGACTCTTCACATGTTTTTGTTGCCTTTTTTGCAGGTTTGGCATGTGAGATTAGGGACAGAAGTGTCCATGTTTGAACTCCTGCTGATACCTTAGTGTTTATGTCTGAAGGAACAGACTCACAACACATTTGTTTGAGTGTGTAGAAGCAATATAGCAGTTGCATAAGTTTCAAGTGTTTGGACATTTGGTTTGTTTTTTCATGTCTGTGTCAGTGCGTGCATGTGCCCTTGTACATTAGTACATGTGCCTCACATATCTAGGAGTTGTGTGTATTGTGTGTGTGTGTGTGTGTGTGTTCTTTGCTCTTTGAACTGCAGGTCAGGAATGCAGCTGTTCCCAGCGTGAAGTCAACTGTAGTGAAGTCTGTGCATTCTCAACACAGTCAGGAGCCATCAGAGTGAAGCAGATTAACCTTCATAACATTCAGCTCAACATTCAACACACACTATGTACATTTATTGATTTCCCCCAAAATCATCCTTAGCAATTACTACTTTTTTCTTTTCATACATGAATTAGTTAAATGGTGGCATGAATTGTATGCATGCCAAAGACTCCTAAAAAACCCCACTGTGTTCAAATATGCTAAATGTTATTGGTAATTGTCTGTATACATTTTCCTGTGAAGGACCCAAATCTAAAAATAGTGCATACAAATAATTCAAAGTGTCCAAAATCTGGCTTGACGTGTTTGCCATATTTGCCTGCAGTAAAAACACATCTGTGTGGTCCATTATTATTGAAATATTACAATATGATAGCATTACGAGCAATTACATATAAAAAGGTGTGTTTACATCATCTAAAAATGAAGTAAAATGCAGCTTTTGTTGTCCACTGATATAAAGTGTCTCTCCTTGACAGGGCAACACACCGAAAGAGAGACAGACATACTTTCATCATACGTACATACAGTTTTAACCTGTTGCAGCGCAGTAGGCTGTTGGATTTGTTGCATTGTGATTGCCTTTTTCTGCTTCAACGTATAATCTCTGAGGCCTGTGTCAGAGTATCAGAACATAATAACCTACTATATTACCTACTTAATTTAAAATGTTAGAGTTCGTGTTTGATTAATCATAGGAATATAACACATAAAACATAGACTGAATTTTAGTCTGGAAGTATGTTAATTGCATTAACTAATGTGCAGAGGAATTTGAAGACTGGGGTTAAACTTTAACTCTGAAGAGTAACTCCAAGTGAACAACAGCACATGATTCCCTGCTCCTTCCTCATTAGCCCCAGTGCCCTTTGGCCCAGAGGAAAAAATCATCTTCTCCTCTCTCCCTCCTCTCTCTCTCCCTTTTCACAACACTCTCTCCATCCATGGGCCTTTGACCTCAAGCGAATGAGAGAGCAATTTAAAATAAACAGGGGCACTGGAACCTGCCAAAGAAAAACATCTGCTAGGGTGACTCCAGAGCAACACACTGTGTCCAATCAATATTCGCCCTCCTCACCCATGACCCGCTGGAGGTGGTGGGAAACTTCCCATTTGGTGTGTTTTGTCGTTGTCATTCAACTATCTAGTGTTCAGATATCAACTTAGTCTATGTAGAGAAGAACTGTCAATAGAACTGTTACTGTAATGCTAGTGGAGCTTTCTTCCTGTGTGTCTGCTGCAAAGATAAGAAACTTTATTGAACGTAGCTGATGTTAAAATAAGCCGCAGTGTCTCAACCCTGATGTTTACAATGTGTGTATGTGTAGCTTTGCAGGTTATATAAACCATCTTTCCACACTTTTGTGGTAGTTCTTTCTAAATTCTACGTTATGTCACTGTCTTTTCCAACTGAGCTACAGTACATCTCATTTAAAGGACAATTTTCACATTTTGGGAAATACACTGGTGCTGAGCACTAGTTGAGAAGGTTGAAACCACTGGTCATGTCTAATGGTCACCAAGAAATAAAAAAAACAAAACAATTATATACTGTAGTTTTCCTGGATACCTTCCCATATCAATAGTGGTTTGTTCATGGAGTATACTAAATAAGATACGACATGTTAATTAGTAAGCTTTATTGCTGCTTGTAGGCCTATTTTTTTTATTTTGAGCAATTCCAAACTAGGCATTTCCCTCTGTTTCCCATTTGTATGCTAAAATAAGCCAATACTGTCCTGTCTCAAGCTTCATACACAAATGTGAGAAGGTGGGTATCAGGGGGTATCAGTATTCTCAGAAGGCCAAAAAGAATGCAATTATTTCTTTAGCATTACTTCCATGTTTAATACTAATGTTGCGTGTTATTGATAATCACATTTTCTTAAATTATTTGACTCACTGTTGATCTGTTGAGTCAAGTTCAATTTTTTTTTTTTTTACCAGTGTTGTTACTTATTTACACCAGATAGAGATGTAGTACAGATGTTGCTTAGTTGTAGATTGCTTCTTTACAATGCACAGAAAATACAATAAAATCAGCGTACCCACTTAACGTCTGCAACACATCCATGTTTAATGTCATCGAAGACTTAGACTCTAGTCTATTCTGACCTTCTGGCCTTGATGATGCTGAAGCTTTGTCACACAGAGCTTAGAGCATTCAAATCGAATTTCAAATGTGATTTTTATGACTGCAACATCACAGCAATCCAATCCAATCCAACTTCATTTAGAAAGCACTTTAAAACAACCAAAGTGCTGTACAGTAAATGAGTTAAGAACAATAGATAAAACAAAACAGCAAGCAAAGATTTGAGGTTTTGTCTTATTTTATACACATTTCTCTATTATTTGTGTGGAAGGTCATAGAGATTATAATCACTTTTATGTGTTTTTCTTAAAGTATATTAAACATGATTATCTCTGGATTTAGTATTCCAATTTCAACTCAATTTCACTGTGATTGTGCAGACAGTATATTGAGGTTGTAATCATGGACCTGCTGATTGATTTGAGAAGTTCATTATTATCATTACTTGAAAAACTACTAGCTTAATGTAAAATAATGAACATCTAAAGGTTATCATTATGTCATCAGTAGATAGTAGATTTGAAAGATGAACTTCTTGTGCTTTTAACTCGCCATTAAGCCTGACATTTTCAGACAGGGCATTAACCTAATGCTCTCTGCAGCCACAACAATTAGGTCATTATAGACAATAGGGAGGGAGAATCTACTGCATGCACATAAACAGATAAGCAGGAGAGCGGGCAGAGTGAAATTATCAGCAGTCATGTGAACATGTAGTCAAGAATGAAGTTGAGAACTTGAATGACTTGACAATTGGGTAACTTACTGAGAAAAGTAAGTTGCATGTGGGTGTGTGAGGTCATGTGACTGGGAAAAGTTGATAACTCTGAGGGCATCTGGTGGAAAGGTGGAGAACGACAGGTTTGAAATGGTCTGTAGAACGCACCTGACCGGACCTGAAGAAATGAGAGCATGGCAAAAAGGGACAGAGGGGCAAGCTAGGCAACGAGGACAGGGGCAGAAATTGTGACAAATCCCAAACTCTAACTCCAATCTCTTGTAAATCTGTGTTCAGTCTGTTCCCTGATTGTGCCCTCTGCTATCTGCCAGACATTGCCTATGGGTCAACTGGTCACAGAAAATTAACCTAATCAGCTCAGTGAAGAGGACTCAAATGCTTTAACAGGATTGCTCCAAGGACACTCCCCCTGCCACCTTTACCCTCTAAACACCTTATTGTTGTAATCTACCGGCCTTAAACTTAGGCGCTAACTGACCTCATTAGCTCTGCAGGTTTCTGTAGTGTGGACACTGAGCTGCTGCACCCTGCTGTCCCATCAGGATTTAGTACGTATAATACGTCACAGCTGAATGTTAAGCTTTTCGTTTTGCATGTTTTAAGTCATTTACTTCGACTCAAATTAACTTTACATTATATGTGAGTGATAATAATGTGAGAATGTCTCCATGGTTGCAGTTATTTAATTTAATTTAATTTAATTTTTACAAGATAAAAATTGTTTGGTTATAAACATTCATATCAAACAACTTTCTCAACCTATTGACAAGCATGAGTGCAATCCTTTAACAGGATCTTAAGCATGAAAGTCACCTTAATCGAACTTGTGCAGTTTTACCAGACAGATGGTTTCATTCTTTATCTGGCGGTGGTGTAGCGCTGAGGTAGCCTGTTGGTCTGAGCTGTTTGCCATCTTTATCTGAGTAGGTGCACTAGAGCACAAAGCAGATGTGATAGGCTGTTTGATTGAGGTCAGATCTCTTTTTGCGCTCCGCCATGTCGATACCACCCCATCGTCCTGACCTCTACATGAGCCGACTGGTGTCAAAAAGCTCAGACCAGAGGTGTCAGGTCAGTGTGGCAGCGTCCCAGGTCAGAGAGGAGGAGGAGATGAGAGGGAAAATGGAGTGGTTGTGACAGGTGAGCTGATGACTTTGAGAAAGAAAGGGTGTGGGGATCAAGGCACAGGCTGTGATCTTGTTATGCAGCTTACAGAGGGACAACTTATTAAAATGAGGAATGGATCTAAAGAGTAAATGAGTTGACCCTAAACCCCTGGGTCACTACCCCCCTGCAAGTGTGTGTGTGATTGCATCCACCCCCACGATGATTGACAGCCTCTGTCATTGTCTAATAATGGTTTGGTTATTTTTCCCAGGCACTGAAAAACTCTGCTACCCACAGCTGAAGAACATTGCTGTTGGTGTGGGGGTAGAAATGTGTCCAGAAATGTGGCTCTTAAATGTTAACAGATGATATTGTTGCAGGGTCAATAAAATCCAAACCATGACTGCTTAAATACCAGATTGATTCATTTCTCAAGTGCTGTGTTTGACTTTCTTATCTTACTCAGTCATTAGTGCACTTTTACAAACCTGTATTTCAGTGCGTACTTCATCACAGACTTATCTACAATAACTTTATCAAAAAGAAAGATTAGATTTTACACTTTAATGTGGCATCAAGGTTACAGCAAACTTTTATTAACTCAGCACAGACATGTTGAGGCATGTTTGAAAAATGCTTATTCAAAAGCTATTCGGCAGTTCAGTGAGTTCAATTTTTTTTTTTTTTTTTTTAGGTACTTTACTTGAGCATTTCCATTTGATACTTTATAATTGTGCTTACACTACATTTATAGATTATTTTCAAATTAAGATTTTAAATACAAAACATACAGTGAACTTGTAAAATATAGTGCATTGCCATAAATTAAACTATCAAACAGAATATGATTCAAAGTTGTAATATAATTTAAGGGTGATAATAATAGTGTGTAGGGTTACGTTTAGTAATTTGGCAACTCCTGAAAGTTGATTTTATTCCTTTCTTAATTTTCTCTTGTTTGTTCGCTTGTTTGTTTGTTTGATTATTTCTGAATATTATTACAAGTACAAGCATACTCCCAGTATATACTGTAGATGCACCTTTAATGAGTCATTCATAATAAAAGGCATTTAGCCATGCTTGATAAAACTTCCTTGAGACATTTAGTTATTATTGTGTCCTCTTTGATAGAGGAGTCACCCAGAGGTTACAACAGCCATGTTGTCTAAAAACCCTTTGATGAACTCAGAAGCTTAACATAGATCTTAGAGAGAGGGAACACAAAATCGAGCGATAATTGTATCATCTGCTCTAATGGCAGCTATTTGCAATTGGTGACCTGGAGGTATGGGGGGTGAGCAGGGAGGACATCTCCGGTGACCTCTGCTCGGGAAAGGGCAAACTCAGGCAAAAGTCAGGGCGTTAGGGCTCGCCACCTCGTCTGGCACTCTGAACTCTCCATTCATAGACTAACACAACAGCCAGGCATCGCTGTGACCCTGTGGGTGTGAAGCTCAACCTTTGCCTTAACCTCCTGACCATCGGTCACAGCTGCAGCTGACTGACTCGGGTAGGTCAGGGCACAGAGTCTGTTGGAGGGGGGGCAGGGGGTAGAGATGATTGAGAGATAAGTGAGGAGAGAAGATGGACGCAGAAATGAAGGGTAAAGGAAGATAGATGGAGGTAGGAGTAAGAGGAAAAGAGCGAAAGACAGATAAGAAAGAAATAGGAGATAATCTGAGTATTTAAAGGAACAGTTCACCCAAAAATCCTAAATATTGCATCTTAAAATTGAACTTTGCTTTTCTGGTATATAACCATGATGCTAGTTTGGGTTGAGATATCTGTCTCTCAGATTCGTGCTTTGGTGTATTTAAATGATAAAGCTAGCATTTTTATACATATTTCTATTTACACAAGTCCTACAAAATGAACAATATTGATGCATTGTTTCTTATTGTGCATGTTACATGAGATATCTGAGGGATCTTAAGATGATAAACAAGGCTGGAAATTAGAAAATTAAACATTAAACAAATTTTATGATGTATGTATCTTTCCTTATTTATGCTTCTTCAAATCAAACAATCTGAACTGAATACAACTCAAAGACATGCAACCTGCGACATGGTCAAGGTTTCTGCAAGAAGACTAGTAGCTTTGTAACCTGTAAAAGGTTATAGGCAAAACATTTGAGGGCGTTTCTGTAAATACATTTTCTTTTAAATCTGGAACAGTAGTTGTGACAGTAGCACAGTACCGAAAGTTGTTCAAAACTCCTGAGATGTTACATGGGCCATGTACAGTATACTGTCTGTCTTACAGCTTTTTTGTTAGTAAGCAAGGTTTTGCTGGGTGTCTGTCTTTTTCTTGAAAAACCTCCACATAATGTCCTTTATGATTATATTACATTGTCCAAGAAAGGGTTTAATTAACGGTAACTAGAGAACATAAGTATGATTTACCTCCAGGCCACCACAGTGCCTCAAGCATGTTGTGGATGGTTAATTGTCCCTTTAATACTTTCTGACTCCCTTACCCTGTCTGTGGCACCCATGACCATTTGTTCTTTCAGAAACAGGTCAGGGATGAATTGTATGATAAATTTAATAAACAGCTGGACATTGTAGTTTCTAGCACTGAGATACATTTATTTCACATACTTGGTGTGCAGGAAGTGGGATTCACTCAAACTAATCTACAGTGCTGACGTTCATCATAATGAAAGATTGTGTCGTCCAGCTTATTGTGTTGAAGGCCATAATATAAGGGGTAGATATCTCAAAATCAAAACTATCTTCATGGCTTACCATAAGTGATAAGGGAAATAGAACATATATACGGTATAAAATGTGTGATTTGAGTAAACTGAGGCTTTAGCAGAAGTGAAAATAGTGAAGGGCAGAAAGAACTCAAAGAGAGCTGTGAAAGTCCAAATAAGACAAATGGGCTGACTGTAAATTTTGTGTTTTTTTTTTTGCCCCGGCCCCCATCCCCCTTCTGGGAGCATTGTCATGGCAGCATGACTGTTTGGGAGAGGCTTTATAGAGTGGGCTTGTTTGGGGGAAAAAAAGCACAAGTGTATTCCCAAGGGTCAGTTCCAACATTGTCATAGGGTCAGTCCTTCAGTCCGCCTTACACACTCATGACTGCTTAGCAGCTGTTTCTCTGAAATAAGGAATGTGTTTTGTGACGTGTGAGTCCTGTTAGACAAGTTAAACTTTGGAATGCTGTTCAGTTTATTGGTGTTTCATACAAGAGTTTAAAAGGCAGAAATGGCTGCACTTTCCATGTTCTACTGCCCTACATGCTCTATATTTACTTTCCAAGAGTCAATGAATGCCTGCAGAGAAATCTGTAAATGTCATGGATGAGTTCATAGATAAATAGATGGATAACTGGATGAATAGATACATAGATATTTCTTTACATGGATAGAAAAAAAATTAAAATTACAACTGTAGTATTTATAAAATGAATTCTACAATGATGAGGATGCAGGGACATTAAAAACTATATACATTTTTCATTAGCATAAGTACATAAGCAACTGGAATTCAGCAGAAATTTATACTGATAACATTTGAATATTAGGATGGCTGGTTGTTCGACTGAAGAATCACAGGACAGTCTCTTCACGTTTCCACTCTAGGTCTTCCCCTGCAGCTTTTGATGCTCCACTCTGGTTGTGGTGACTCTCCATCATGGCTGCCACTTTCTGCTCCAGCCTCCACAACTGTTCTCGGTACTTCCGCCTAATTTGCTGGTACGAACTCAAGGCTTTACTGGAATAGAAGATAACCACAAAGCCACAATTTGTAGTTTCATAGCTCCTATTTGGAGATGCAAAAAGATGGGTATATGCATGCATCTTTTCATATTTACCTGTGAGCATGTGTGAGCCGCTCAATCTGGTCTCCACCATCCCTCCTGTGGGAGGCGCTGTCTGAGTCATGGACTAAAGCAAGTCTCTTTTTCAGGGCTTGTTCCCTGAAAGAAAAAAAAAAAAAGCAATATGATCAGGACCAAAGAAAGAACATAATGTAAACCTGAATTTTCTTGCAGCGCTAAATTTCCTCACAGAAATATGAAATATATGCAAAGAATCATCAAAATCTTAACAGTGTGTGGTTGACTTCAGAGTGAATGTGGTACAGAGAGATGCAGCGGTGCTTTATGTAAAAGTATTTATTACTCAAGGTCAGAAGAAAAAAATGATTCTATTTGAAGCACACGGTGGAAATAAAGAACTAGAAGCTCTGCAATTGTGAAAGTGTTCCTAGGCAACAGATCAAAAGATCAGGCAACAGATGTCTGAAGGATTTATTTTCTGCAAGGCTACATCTATCAAGCACCTTTTTAAATATGAAATAATAAATACTCTGAATTACTGAAAGGTAATGTATTTATATGGAGGTTTTTACACAATATACATATCACCTATTTTGAAGTAATACTCTTTAGAACTGTCAAGTGGTTACTTGCTTTTATATTCTGTATTTTTCCTTTGATAGATGATTTTACAAAAACTATTTGATATCATAAATATATTATTGCTTTTGTGTATGGACCAATGAGAATCAGCCTCTAATCTGCAAAGGATATGCACAGGTACATTTTGTTATTAACTATTAAGACTATTAGACTATTGTAACATGTCCATTTTACACACTAACTCTATCCAGTATATATTAATTGTCATTTGTATTATTTTAGCTGTTACTATGCAAATATCAAGATACTTAACAATTTCTTTATATAATACAGTAGTTAAATTTTTTTCCAGCTTTGAGTAGCTCCTCCACTCTCCATCCTTTGTATACCACATTGTGGGAGAATAGCATGCATCAACAACTCACTGAAACATGTACTGTAGAATAAGTGTAGTATAAGTATCCATACTGTCTGGTTTGAGTAAATATAACATGTTAAAAACCTGCCTAAAATTAGCGTGCTGTGTAGATTTGGGTCAAACAAAACATCTCACCTTTGCAGGATGGCTTGCAGTTCTTTCAGAATGGGTCTTGTTCGAGGACCAGCAATGTCCCCATCACTACACAGTTTAACTGTGGTCTCACAGAGACTCTGAAACATAAGATTTAATTAGGATTAAAGCTCAAAAAATCTATTCCATTCAATTCTTCACTGATTAAAGAACAGTGTACAGTATACACTGTAATGTGAAGCAGCGATTCCCAGCCTTGTTAGTGTGGCCATCGAAGCCTCCTCACAACCTTTTGTCAGAAGTTGAATATGTGTGTGAGTTGAGAGCAGTTCAACTAAAGTAAGTTTACCCACATACATTACTTAAACTTTTGTGCAATAGAAATCTGTTTTTTCTTACTGACTGTCTTGTTAATCAACTTGGAAACTTTATGCTTTAGACAAAAGTCTCTGCATTGCTCCTAATTCCCTGCGTGCATAGTAATAGAAAGAACGTTAAACCTGAAGTAACTGATCAGTCCTTTTTCATTTGATAATGACTGAGGTGTTTGGTGCGGGTTGAATCTGTGCTGCGGTGACAGGACAGCCCAGCAGAAGACCTTGTGGAACCAAATTATCCTTCGTGGCCTGGAGGGATTCTGCTTTGGTAGATGTGTGATTTCCCATGTGGGACACCCAGATTTGAATCGGGTCTGTCACAGTAGACCAACGTCCTGCTCCCTCTTGCTCATTTCACCTTGACTTTGTATTATTTGAAAATAAAAAAAGGCTGTGTGAAGAGTCTGTCCTACCTGATGTTCAGTTTTATGATCCTCCAGCTCCTCTGGAAGCTTTTCTGAGACAAGAATTCCAGCTGCTTCTTGGGCCTTCTGTGCCATTAAACTCCACTCCAGACACCTCAGCTCTTTCTCTTTAAGGCGAATTAGTGCTCGAAGATCTGACATCTCCTCCTGAATCATAACAGTTAAACCATGAAACCATAGTACACAGTAAAAGAAGTTAAATGCAGATACAGCATAAGCAGCATAACAAGCACAATTTGCCTCCACTTTTGATGCTGTTTTGGGAGGTTTATCTTGATTTTATCCCACCACTAGTAATCATCAAACATTTTATAATCAGTAGAAAGTAGTCTTTATGCCAGGACAGTAAATATACTGCAGTATATGTAGAAAACTTGAGTAAGTTTAAACATAGCCAACTTAACATTATACTTTTTAATGTTGTTATTGGGCTCCCAAACTAGAAAATTTTTAAAAAATAATAACCGACATCCAGGACATTGGGTTTTTAATTGTTATTATTATAAATGCTCATTGTGTATGTTTTTAATATACCACTAGATTAGACTTTTTCCTGATCTTTAAGATAACTTAAATCTATAATTAAGGATCACTTTATTTGTGTACATAGACCTCAGATATCTACAAGCAGTAACTCATACACATACACTTCTAAAAATATCTATAGGCATTGGGAGCCAAGCGTGGTGTTATGTCAAATAGTGATGCAAAACATTTGAGGTTTTCACTGTTTTTCTTTCAGTTTTCTGGACATGTTAGGATCTTGACATTTAATAATACCAATTTAGACAGAGGCCAAAAGCCACAGCTCCTACCCTGACAGAGATGAGTTCATAGAAGAGAGAAGGCTTCTCTTTCTTGCCCTCAGGGGGTTTGGTGTTCTCTTTTGTTGTGTGTCCCCCTCTTAATTCAGCCAGGTGACCTATTTCAGGGTTCATTTTGCCCTCAACTCTTGACCATGGCATAGGTAGACAAATGGCTGCCCGGTCCCTCTTCAGGTGCTCGATTCGCTGACGGAGAACAGTTTCTCGATCCACCAGTTCAGGTGTCCTATGAACCATTGGTAGCAACCAAAAAAATTTGAATTTAAAAATTAAAATTTCTTCATGTTTTTTACACTCCACTGAGTCATCCCTTACAGCCTTTGAAATATTTAGTCAATATTTTTCTATTTGCAGACAGTCTGACCTGTAGTTATCAATGACACATATATCCATTAATAACAACTTCTCTTACTGTGCTTCAATGTATAAAATGTACTTTAAAATGTCACCTCTGCCCTGTGTGACTCTGTGTCTCTGTCTCCTCTGTGACCCCTGCTGTTGAGAAAGAGGTGGACAACTCTTCAGTTCCCATTTTGCTCAGCTGAGATGATGGACTATCAAGCTGCTGCCTGTCACTGACTGCGTCTGATGAGAGGAAAAACCTGTGAGGCCAACTGTGTGTTTGTGTGTGAATGACATGCATACCTACTGCATATATACAAGTATGTGTGTGCTGTTAAAAGTGGCATTCAGGCACCTGCTGAGTCTGTCTGCAGAGGAATGCTTTGATGCTTCTTGGCCTCATAAAGTGACAGTAGCTCAGTGTAGGCCTCTTCACACTCCTCACTGTCAATCACAACCACAAAGACCATTTACAACCTCTCAAGATGAGAAGAAGTTAAATTAATACTATTTTGACACATGTCAAAGACTATTGTAACACTGACAAAGAATATGTATATGTGTGCAGACAGGCCTTTGTACTGGTGTGTCAGGTGTGTTTTACTTATGTACCAGTAACGGAGAGCCATCTGCAGGGCAGAGCAGTCAGACTCAAGTCTGTTCAGTGTAATACTGAACTGCTCCGACTCAACCTTCTTCCGCTCCAGAGCTGCAGTGAGACGTTCATTTCTGGCTTTCAGCCTCTCGATGTACCTGAGACAACAGCAGGAGGATAAAGGTGTTAGTAACAAAACCTGGAACAAACATAGTTTTCACAGAAAGTATTAATTAATTTAAAATATTTCCAAAGTGAAACATATATAGAGGAAGACAATTTATTTTTTAACTGAGACTGACAGATCCAAACAACTAATGTTACCTGACTGAGTGGAAAATGAAAGTAGTTGTAACGTTTGTACTTAGAGATCAAACTTGCCATAGCTATCGGTGAACGAAGGTATAATAATATTGGCAAATGTGAATGGGTCCCTGTCTAGTTCCTACGTACAGTAAAACATTGACTTTCATTTGTGGAATTAATCTTAGAAATTGGACTTTTGTTGGGCCTATGGTTTATTCAGATGACCTAAACCTCAGATTGCATTATTTATAACCCTGTTTACATATCTTACCATTGTATCTTACAATTGTAACTGTCTGCCACTTTTGGGGTCTTAAGGTAAATATGTTCATAATGCCAGGCTAAATGAATAGATTAAAATTTTACAAATACTGCAGCCACAACCAATGAGTGTATTTTCATGGTTTCTTGGTGATTTTCCAGAATCATCACTATGGGGTTTGCTGGGAACATTTATCATACAGATATGAGAGTGGTATTTTCTCATCTTACTCTGTGCATGAAATCAAACAGGTATATTTTCTAAACTGTTAAACTGTAAATAATTACACCAACAATAATGTTAGGCGCCTCTCAGACTCACCTATTCAGTCGTTCTGTTTCAGACTCCAGGCTGATGGGGCTGGGACAAGGACTGCCTGAGATAACAGAGCCCAGTGGAGAGCTATCTCCACCAGAACACAAGGGTGTTACAGTTCTGGCTATTCTTCTATGGAGTAAAGGAGAACCAGGATAGGGAGGAGAGGCCCAGTCTGGACTCAGACTTCCAGCAGTGGACCGGTAGGATGAAGAATGACTGCCTGACCTCCAGGCCTTATGGAGACCTAACAGCTGAAAGACAAATAAAAGAGAAGACAAATAAAAGAGTGCTACAATTATTCTTGTATAGTACATTTTTGTACCTTCTGAACATGTGCATTGTCTTGAATTGCCAATATTGTAGAGTATTTTTGTTTCCTGAATAAAATACTATTTATTTCTAACATCACTGTGACTTAATCCTCCATCAACACATGCCAGTCATTTATTATGTTATTTCTATGATGTAATCTAGCCCTTAGCTCCACTATTCATTGTCCTCAATCCATCTCAAGAGTTATTTTTTTATTTTTTGCCTTAACCTTGCCAAGAAGTAACTCCTACCTTGTTTTTCTCCTCCTCCACCTGACTGATGCTGCTTTGTGCTTTCCCCAACTCCTCTTTGTGACTCTGCAAGGTGCTTTTGAGAGCAGAGTCTCGCTTGTCCATATTCAGTAGGTCCTCCTGGTACTGATCATTTGGCAGACCAGATGGGCACGAAATCCCAAACTCTCTCTCCATTTCCTCCAATATCTGCAATAGTATGTTTTTTTGTTGTTAGTGTGGTTACAGAAATTCAAAATGAATATTGACTCATGATTTTTCCATGCCTTAATACCTGAGCAGCCTTGATCCAGCTCTCCTGAGCTGCTCTCAGATGCTCTTTGTGCTTGTCCTGATCAGTGGCTCTGATGGGGGAAGCCCAGTTCCTTCTGTAGCTGATGGAGTCCTCCACTGATGATAAAACCTTCTGCAGTCTTGTCCAGACAACGCCACTGCCCCCTAGAGGAGGAAAAGTAGACATTTAATTAGTCAGATTGGATGAGGTGAGGGTTCAGCTTGCTGTAGTGCTTGAATTTCGTCAGGATAGGTCACAATATTTTACAGATTTAATACATCAGCAGGACACAAAACATTGTTTCTTGTATGGCCTGGTGGGAAAACATCACTAACATAGAAACTAACATGTGCAGAGCATGCAAAAACTGATGAGATACTGAACAAAGACAAAATTACACAGTGCAACCTTGGTCAGCGAGTGGAGGTTTAGCAGCAGTGGAAATGTGTCTCTCTGGGCTTTTTCTGACCAGCCTATGGGACAGAAGGTCAGGAACTAGAGGCCTGGGTGGTCCTGGTGGTCTCAAATCATCAGATTCACTGCAGAAAATGATAGATTTTGATCAGTTTGCTGTATGTTATTAGTGTCAGTTAAACACACTGTTGCTCTAAATTTACACATCTCTTCACATACACTACCAGTCAAAAGTTTGGACACACATAGAAATGACCATGTTTGTGAAAGAAAAGCAGATTTCATAACA
>JAUMHL010000021.1:18572657-18598278 GCA_032362345.1 Sandelia bainsii | reverse complement strand
AACTGAAGACATGTATCTTTTCATGAAAAACATGGTCATTCCTATGTGTGTCCAAACTTTTGACTGGTAGTGTACTTGACTATTGTTACCTCGGTGCCTTTAGTGACCCCATCTTCTTGTTCAGTTCTGCGATGATGGTGAGCAATGTGCCCACTTCAGCCTCACATTGGGCCAGTTCTGCTGGTGAAGGCTCAAGGTTTGCTGTAGGGTCAGAGCCCTCAGGGTCACAGGTCATATGGTCAATCACCTCTCTGTCACACCCTGACCCAGTATCCAGGCTGTCACATCTGACCAGACTGGAATCCTGCAGCAATGTGAGGATGTGTTGGACTGTCAGATGATGAAACATGTTGATGTGCAGTTTTACCCGATATTGAAGCAAACTTCTTCTTTTCTCTCTTCAGTTCTGCTCTTCTGTGCATTATAATGTATAATGTTAAACAGTGCCTCAGTATGTATCCACATTAAAAATCACTTATATTATTGAACCAGACATTGTTGCTGCACTGTTTAGCAGCTATTGTTTTGAGTAGCGGAAAAGGAGGAAACTAAAACATCCTGAGATCCTACTTCCTGCTTAGAAAATATTTGTGGCCCAAACCATCCTTTGTTTTACACAAAGAATTTCAGCAAAATGAAAACATGAAACATGAAATTAGGACTAAATGTCAATCTTTTATTCTGCTATAAACAACATATAACGGATCCAGATGTTCCAAAATGACACAGTTTGCTATGTCCATCTTTTAATAACATGAATTTTAAAATACAGTATGTTGTGCAAGAAGTAGTTGGCAACACACTTCAAATTCCTTATCCCTAACATCCAACTGTTCCTACTAAAAAGTTACAGGGTGGCTATGAAGAGACTGTACAAACTGTAAACACTGCATTAGCAATATCACGCATCAAATACAGTACCCTGCTACTATTTCCCTCTGAGAAATCATGATTACAAAGTGCTATAATTCTGTTGATGTTGGTCTGTAAAAGGCATTTCACAAAATAACTATATTGAATTCCATTATAGTCTCATGGGCTGAGTCAAAGGACATAAGTCAAACACTGAAATACTCCATCATAACTTACCTCCATACTTCTCGACTGCAGCAGCTATTCAATTCCTGTTATGTTAACACATTTGACAATATGACGAAATGTATTCTCCACTCTCAATCTTTAGTGTCATAATATTTTCCAATAGTCAGACAGTCACTGCAATAGTGTGCTCCCTGTATGTCTGCCGTTAGTTTTTAGTGTGATGAATGAAGTAAGTGGAAAACACTCTGAAAGTCATCCCCACCCATTCCCCGTCACTTTGTGTCCTTTCCTGTTTTGTCCACAGCTAGTTTTCATGCATCTTTGATGATAATTATCTTAAACAGTAGCTTATGACCAGTGGTGTGAACTCTGGGTGTCCAGAGCTTCTCTTCACATGAAACTGACACATAAAATGACACATAAAATGCATGAAATGGCTTTCAATTTAGGCCAGGACAACTGACCTCCAGTACAGCTCAAGTGTTTAAGGATGGGTTTTCTCACGTATCTGCCTCATGTACACTAAAATAGGGTTTAACTAGTCTAGTTCTATTTAAGTAGTAGTGGAACATAGAGCAGAAGAGCAGACAGAATGTTTCCTAACCACATAAACTCCATTACCCATAATGCCACGACTGCGCAGTTCCGGATTTGATGATTTGCGGTCAGGAAGTTGTCCGTTCAAAACAAATGTTAGCTCGGACTTGAAATACTCCGCAACTCTCAGTGCGTTTGTCGTTATTTAAATCCTAGAAGTGTTGTGTTTGTTATTCAAGTAAGTTTTTTCTTCATTTAAAACCTAAAACACTTGACATCTCATTTGCTTATACGTATTTTCTATGTAAAGCTAACTAATGCTAACAGCTACGACTGTTACTGCGCTGTCACCAGACATCAACTTTCTATTCCAGCTTCTTCAGCACAAAACGTTTCTTAGCCCCTTTGAGTCACTGTCAGGCTTTCAGGACACAATCAGGCACAAATATACATTCTGTAGATTTTAAATAACGCTATCACATAGTTAGTTCAGTTTCCTAAACATTACACACACGGACAGAATCGCACCTTAGTAATGATGTGCAGCTTTCTTGTCTTGTAATTTAGAAATAGCTCTTGTTTAGAGTATTTAAGATTTAT
The DNA here is from genome assembly GCA_032362345.1 of Sandelia bainsii. Taxonomy (NCBI): domain Eukaryota; kingdom Metazoa; phylum Chordata; class Actinopteri; order Anabantiformes; family Anabantidae; genus Sandelia; species Sandelia bainsii. Next base: position 18,596,100 of record JAUMHL010000021.1, on the reverse strand, counting down.
AAACTGTTCTTCTGTATCTGCAGTTGTTGGTATCTTTCGAGGATAGATAGACCATTTGGTGAATTTGAATTGTATTTAGGCTTTAATATCAGGGGATGACAGCCACAGTTACATGTTAAGGAAATTTGGGTTTTTTTGTTATGCATTATTTGCATAAGACTTCAAAGTTGAGTAGTAAGTGGTCCCAAACCTTATCCTAACCATAACCACTTATCTATGTCTACTCCTGTTCTTCATGCAATATATTTTCTACCCTCTTTGCATGGCTAAACTATCCACTCATCCAAACTCAACTCATAACCTGTGCCCTAGTAACCTCTGTGTCAATGGAGACGCCTGAGCCTGGCCCAGCAGATGGAGAGGAGCGCCTGGTGGAGCTGCGACCACGGACGCGCTCCAACCCTGAAGGTGCTGAGGACCGTCGTAGCAGCACAGGCAGCCTGGGAGGCAACAGTAACTCAAACATATCTCAGCCTGCTGTGGGCAGTCGTGTTGAGGGGGAAGGTGAGGCTTCGACCAGCGACAGTCCTCCAAGTTCTACCACTACGACAGTCTCAACTGCTGCAGCTCAGACTGTAGCACCTGCTGCAGGGGCAGCAGCAGTAGCTGCAGCGGCTGCAGCCAGTGCCTCCGTGCCTCTGTCCACAGCAGCTGTTGCTGCCAAGGAGAGACCGAAACCCACACAACAACAGCCCACACTGACAACATCTGTTCCTCCACCACCAGAGTACCAGCTCCGAGTCCCTCGGGTCAACTGCCCAGAGAAAGTGGTAGGTCTACATTACAGTTCTGATTTATGAAGTCATAAAATTAATCCCATTTTTATCATAAGTGATGATAACTGATGTTGTTTTTCATAACAGATTATCTGCTTAGATCTTTCTGAAGAGATGTCTTTGCCGAAGTTAGAATCCTTTAATGGGTAAGGTACAGTAAAGTGAATCATCATTTATCAGTACCGAATTTTCATATTTGTCACCAGTGCCTGCTTTGACTCTCTTTCCATTCAGGTCTAAAACAAATGCTCTAAACATATCCCAGAAGATGATTGAGATGTTTGTCAGAACTAAACACAAGATTGACAAACGTCATGAGTTTGCACTGGTTGTAGTCAATGATGACGCCCTATGGGTGAGTCTAGGAGCATTTTAATCTCCTCCATCCAAATGTTGCCTATAGTGCCTACATGATGTACCTCCACAACATGTCTCCCATTTTATTGGAGTACTATCTTCTTTTTCCTCTCCTTATGTTTACATTTATATGTCTCAGCTGTCAGGCTTCACGTCTGACCCCAGGGAGCTGTGCAGCTGTCTGTACGATTTGGAGACTAATGTATGCGAGTCCTTTAGTATCCTTTTAAAATAAGCTTCATACAATGAAGCAATACATAAAACAGTAAATACATAATAGTTCTAAAGTTTGAGCCTTAACCATCTTATGTAGATCTGGAAGATCTTCTTAATGTAATGTAAGTACAGCACAGTCTCACTACAAACTTTTTTGTTCTCTACTACTTTAGGTGTTTCATCTCTTGCTCTGTTGTCTTTCTAGTGGCCAGAAGATCGAGCTACCGTTGATGGAGAATGTTCAGACCGTCCCACCTCCATATGTGGTGCGGACTGTGCTCATCTACAGTCGCCATGCAGGACAGCTACAGTTCAATCCTTCTGAAGCTGTTAGTGTAAGTACAGTACTACTGAGATGGCCCCTGTAATTCATACCCAGCTTTAGCGATTCGGGATTTTTGCAGATCTTTAGAGAACAGTGAGGTCGATGATCAATTTGTAAGGGAGATATGTTGAAAATGTTTTAAATTATTTTTAAAAATTGAAAAAAGTTTCTGAAACATGGACGACCTACATTCTGTATTGTCACTGAATATCACTAGTGCTACTGCTGTGCTACTGCTAGGTCGGCTAATGACAATAAGAGGAAATGTCTGATATCTGGAAGATTTTATATAATTTGTGAGCATCAGGGAGCCATTATTAAAATATGTGACACTCCTGGAACTTCGGAGAGATGTGGGATATTTGTTACTCCGAGCCTCTGCTTCTTTAACAGATATTTTGATAAACTGTTTTATTGGTTTTTTGCTCACTTTTTTCAAGTGTATAGTAACAAGTGTAAAGACATACAGTCTCATCTTACCTGTTCTTCTGCCTTTTGCGTGCTTTGTGTGGAGGAGCTGAGCTCTATCTTCAGTCACAGAGACACAAACACAGAGAGGAGATGGTGCAGCAGAAAGGCAGTAACTGTATTTTCAGATTTGCTAATCTCACACACTGCTCTTTTCAAGCGCAAATTAAATGCATCCTTCTTTGTCACTGGCACTGGTGCACACAAATAATTTTGCACACTCATAGGCGGTAATTTAGAGGCACATGTACGCTGGAAATAGGCTGCAGATGTGTCTGCAGACATTTTTTTATAAAAAAAAAAAAATCCAGATCGGCCTGATTAATCGGCCGAATACTACCCAACATCATTATTTTATAAAAACTAATTGTATTTTAGCATACATTTGATGTCTCACCTGTTTTGAGCCGCACACTAACTGTATACTGAAGTCTTATTCTTGTATCCTGCTACAGAAAATGCTACAGTCTCCATATTTTTTCTTTGATGTGGTCTACCTACACAACGGGGTGGAGGAGCAGGGAGATGAGACAAGCTGGAGAGTGAGTAAATAAATTGATCATGTACGATGATGAGTTTTGATTGTGTGTTAGTAATGTACCACCTCAGTGATGATATTGCACATCTGAATAGCCTGAAAAGTGTGAAGGAATGATGTAGAAACCCACTTAAATATAACATCTGATGGTATCTATCTGGGCACTTGCATAGTTGCCACATTTCAACTGTATGGCATGTTTTGTGTTTCCAGGAAAACTATACCTCTTTCTGCAACCTGGACTCAAAGGGCATGTGCTATCGCTTTGAGGTTTCCCTGAGTGGACCTGCCATTGAGCTGCACAACTGCATGGCCAAACTTCTGGCTCACCCTTTACAGAGACCATTCCAGAGTCATGCTTCTTACAGCTTGCTGGAGGGGGAAGACCCTCAGGACATTGAGGCAACAGTCTAAAATCTCAGTCTCAGACTCAGTCATACATCCCTGCTTCTCTGTGAAATCCATACACTGTAGTTTATTGTAGAAAGTGGGATGGGGTTCCTTTCTGTTTCCTGCTGTAGAGCAATAGTTGTTGAGAATGAAAACCAGGTGTAGTTCTAAAGAGGGTTTCAGCAGGTTACTGTTAACTCAACCACTGTGTTTGAGTAAATGTTAAATGTTAATACTCCCCTATCATTGCATTTATTTCTCAAATCTAGTAAGAAAGGGTAAAATCAGTGCCATCTGGTGACAGTTTTCCATGGGTGACCTTTTGAGACTTTGAAGTAATGAACTGGAATCTGATATACTGTATCACTTATATAACATTGCCTTTTTGTTTAGTTGGTAATTTCTACCTTTGTTGCCTGGCTTTTGATTTACCTTTGTTTTGTTTTTTTTGTTTTTGTTTTTTTTACAAGGGGTTGTTTTAAATCGTTTGTTCATTCTCTTGTATGATACTGAGACAGTGAAAGGATGTACAGCAATGTAGATGTAGCCCCAGTTTTTTCCCCTTGACAACAGTGTTTTGATAATGTTGATGGTTTGACTGTGAAAGCTCCTTATACTGCCTGTCTATCTGCACTTGAAACACACTGGGCCTCATGCAAGAACCAGTCGTACAAACAGATTTGTTCTTAAGGTACAAGACTGTACAAGTTGTTCAGACCCGTTGTGCATGACATGAACTGCTATTCGTATATAGAGGAAAACACACTTCTGTAACTTAGGAACTAAATCTGACGGAGTTTGGAGTTTAAAACTGATACCAAATTTGATTTCCAAAAAACACAGAGTATATAACAAATGCTAACATTAATGCTAAAATTATGTTCGTCATCATTTACATTGTTGTAGCTGCCAATTTGAGATGTTTTAGTATTTTTATTGGAATATTACATCAGCATATACATTTCTGTAGTTAAGTGAGTAGGAAAATCCTCTCACTTTATTATTCGCTTCTCTGTCCAGTTCTGTTAGCAGCAGCACTTCACCTATTGTCAGCTAGATTATTCTATACACTAACATCTCAGTGATTGTTGTCTACTTGGTGCCATACAATTCAATTCAGTTCAAAGGGTTTATTGTCATGTGCACAGTAAAGAAACACGTTTCCCTGTACAATGACATTTTTTCTTTGCTGTCCACACCATATGCCACATAATAAGAATAAAAAGATAAAGATAAATAATAAGTAGCAATAAAGGCAACATAATTATAACAACAATAGGGTGCAGGTAAGTGTGTGCTGTATGTGTATGTACAAACTGTGCATGTGCAATAAATAGCATTGGGAAGTGCAAATGCTTGTGTGCAAACTATTACTGTAAACAAGTCATTTGAGGTAGATAGAATGAAGTGGATCCTGATTGTAAACTCCAGTCAGTGGTTTAGGATTCTAATGGCCTTGGGGAAGAAAGAGTTCTTTAGCCTGGTAGTCCTGCATTTCACACTTCTATACCTCCTGCCTGAGGGTAGAAGTGTGAACAGTCCGTGTTGGGGGTGGGTGAGACCCCACCCAGTATTGAGTATGGAGGCAGTCCTCCTGTGGACAACAGTGTTTTTATCTAATGTTGTTTAACGTGAACCATTCCCTCTTTATTTCTGTCGCAGAAATCTGTGTTGCTCTGATGACATGTCGCTGACAAATGTAGTATAAACTTTTTCTTTCTTTCATTGATTTGGGTCCTTTAATACGATGACTGAGTCTGCCAAATGAGTTATGTGTTAGTTTGCTTGCTTTAGGGTTGTTGATTATACGAATGATCAAACATTTCTCATCGAATTGGTCTGAACTGAGCAATTTACAACAGGTTTGTGCAGTTAAGTGTTTGGTGAAGCTGACAGAAATTTAGGACAACAATATGAAAATTTTCTTGCATGAAGCCTGTTGCATAAATTATCTTTCTGAGTATGTTCAGGAAATTAAAAAAGACATATTTAATCATATTTTTCACGTTCAAATGTGGATCTGTGAATTGTGTGTTTATGCTTTCCACCTTTTTGTCAGGAGATGGCAGCAAATTCCCTGTTGAGGTAAAGCCAGATGCCTCTCCTAGTTTTATATATTAGGATCATATTTAATACTGTATTCTGTGGCTGTTTAGATCTAATTCTTCTGCTCTGGTCTGTGTTAAACAGATTTCTAAACCTTTATGCTTAAATCTTCACTGTCATCACATTTGGGAATCTTCAGGCCTATATGACAGCATGATAAAGAGTTATTGCACCTACTGTCAAAAGCCTTATCTCTTATCCACTTTTATCATGGATATTTACTTCAGTGTTAGATATATATTTTCCTGTCACCCTAAAGGTGTCTGGTGTTAAGAGGTGTTTTTATCTCATTCTTCAACCATTAGGTTTCCTGTTTTTCTTCAGTAGTTGAGCCGACGTCTGTACCGACTCCTGATGGTCACTCATTTTCTGTCAGTCTTATATACCTTCATAAATTAGCTTTTTTCCCGGTGAGGACAGGTTGTCAGGGAGACAATAGGTAGCAGGAAAACACTGGGCTCAGTGGACCTTTCCCCTTTCACACCCTTCCCCAGCAAAGCTGACTGTTCCAAGCGTCATCACCGCAGATAACGCCACAGGGGGATCCAGTGTTATTCTCTCATCCCTGAAGAATGGCAGGTCCCTATTGTTTTCATTTTTTCACTCTACTGCCATGACTCCTTTCCGCGCTTCCTTGGAACAGGATATGGTGTATTTTTCTTTGGTTATTTTAGCTTTTACTCCTCTTATGCATTTATTCATCTTCACATTGTACTTAATTGCTGTTACTTTATATTGTATTTCAATGTGACACTGATGACACTGATGGTTGATCTTTCCTGGCTTCTTTTACTGTGTATCATATGCATGTGGTAGTAGAAATTAAGTACATTTAGTCAAGCACTATACTTACAGTAATTACATTCAGTATTAACATTTGATGCTACCCTTCTACATTTCAGACCCCAATACTGTACAATTTACTTTGTATCTGACAAACAGATTTGGTTTTGAGCCCTTATTTCCCCCTAACTTCATTTTATGGCCAAGATCCTGTGACCAACCAGCACTCCCATGTTGGAGTAGAGTGGTAAATCATGCAAAGCAAATTTTGCTGATAATACGACCGACTCCCTACTGGTCATATTGATTTTTATTATATGACAAAGAGTAAAAGCTTCTTATAACTGTATTTAATCTTCCTCCCATAGCAGTCTCTTCTTGTTCCATGCAGTAGGAACAATTTGTGTTCATTTGGGCAGTGGTGCAGCTGGAGGCTGTGACTGTGAGGTCAGTGAGGGAAGAGAGGGGTGGGCTGGATGAGGGCTGAGCCAGGATGGACTGGAAGTGTGCCTCCAGCAGCATTTATAAACATGGACCTTTTACACACCTAAGGGTCATTGTTTATGTCTGTTCATGAGCTTTCTGTCTGTATGTTCCTACACATTGACACAGTGTGGTAGAGCTGTTGAAGTCAGAGAAGCAAACTTCTCACCTGACATTCTCCCATTTCTCCTTGACAGTGTTCATCCTAAAGACTCAGCACCTGTTCTGCAGAGAAGACAGGAAACTTTGTGGATTTTTTAATTTTTGCAAACAAATAATTCCTGTTTAGATCTTCCAAAAACCATCTGCCACCATTTCACCTCCAACAGTCATGTACAGCTCCAGCTACTCCCAGGCCAAGTATGGCCGGGAGGCAAGGGAGCCCCCACACAAGCCCAAAGGAAAGAGCTGCGGCTACTACATGAGGATAGTCTTCTTGTTTTCCTCTTTGATCCAGTCTCTGATCATCGTCAGCCTGGTGCTCTTCCTCATCTATGGACAGCCAGAGAAGTCTGCAGTGGAGAAGAGGGCTGAGGTCAGTGATTTGTTCCTGCACTGAAAGTCTGTAAAGATAAGAATACCTTAGCAAAGCTCCTTACTTTAGTTTGTTAAAGAACCTCTTCATATATGTTTTAAAACCTGGCTTTAAATAATAATCTGATAAGTTTCTCCAGAAAAATGTTATATTTCCTGCTTGAAGGTTTTTATGATTATACCCATTTTATACCCAAGTGCAAAACATTTTAAGCAGAAGGGGTCTTACGAAATGTTTGGTCTTAGCACATTAAGCATCAATCCTCACTAGTCTGTTATTATGTTTCTGAAACAGTCAAATTATGGTCTTTTTTTGGCATGTTATCTCTTGATTTCACAGCATTGTCTTCATATGTTCAGAGCTGTAAAATATAGTGATGCTGATTATGCTGAGTTATCTGTTGTTGTGAAGGATCTGGAGCAGAGCTTCAACAGGTTGAGTGATATCAACATCCAACTGAGGAAGGATAAAAGCGAGCTGGGGGCTCAGCTGAAAGCTCGCACAGCTGAGAAAGCTGCTCTGGAGAAAGAGATGCTGAAGATAAAGACTCATGCCAACAGCACAGAACAAGATCTGAAATTTAAATTAGTAAGTGTGTGATTGACATGGCAAAGATACCTTTAACAAAAGCGAACACCAGGTTTTTGCTAAGATGTACTGAGAAAGCTCATTTTATAAAGCTGTTAAGTATTTTTAATGCCTCTTAATCGTTTTTTTGAAAATTTCTGTTGAAGACAAGAACAAATCAGGGATAAGGAGATTACTCAGTGATGATTTTTTTTCTTTAGACTTTGTCACAGTTTTCATGTGAGTCAGTAAAAAGCTATGACCCACAAATGATTAATCATCCTGTATTTTTCTTTTCATTTACAGTCCAACTGTCTCACAGCATCCATGATGAAACGGTGCCCAATTGTTCCCATCCAGACCAATAATGGCAGTATGTACTCTAATATCAGATTTTTTTGGGGAGACTTAGTCACTGTGAAAAATGGCTGTTTATAAACTCTCACTGCACCAGAAACCTTTTCTCTGTCAGTAATTAATTCATGTGTCTAATAATAAAATAATATGAATGCTAAAATAAAAGTCTCACTCATCACTACACTGTTAGTGACTCACCCACAGATTCCTCAAAACCTGGCAACTCAAAAGTTATGTCTAATGAATTACTAAACTATTTGCCATTGATCATGCTATTTGCTATAACTTTTTGTAATTTGTTTGTAAAGTGTGATTTATAAAGTGGTACCATACTGGTTGTAAAGAGAGAAAAGTATTTTATTTCCCTGTGATAATTATTAATCCCTGACACAATTTTTTACTGAACTCTCCAGATGAACTAAAGACTTGTCAGAGCCTCAACGCTCAGCAGAGGGCTATGATAAAACTGATCGAAACAAACTTCACCCAGATGGTTCAGTGTCTGAGCCAGGAGAGGGACAACGCCCTCAAAGACAGAGACACACATCACCAAGAAGCCATCAACCTGCGCAGGGAGAACAGCATGGCAAAGGAGCAACTCTCCAGCTACACCAGGTACAGTCTGTCTGTCTGACCTGTTAATGCTGCATAACATAACATAACATATTAAAATGAAACACTTAAGTTTTGTTTGATTTTTTTTTTTTACCAGGAAATGCAAAGAGGACTTTGCAAATTCTCTGAATGGGATTCAAGAGGTGACCAGAGAGTTCCTGAACCGGATCAGCAACCTGTTTCCCAACCAGATGACCTTTCACCTCACCTGTGAGAGCCAGAGGGCTCAAATGGAAAAGATAGGAAACAGCTGCACCAACCTCTCCAGAGACGTGGAGAATAAGTTCCAGCTATATTTAGACAACGTGGGAAACAAGGTGTGTTCATGCTGCATGTTTTGTAATTTTTGTTAAACATGTAATTTATTGATTTGATGTATTTGTGTATATAATGAATAATTTGAATTATTTCAAATTACTATCTCTTACTAACTTCAGCGAATGGTGGACTACTTGGCAGGGATTAAACAGTGAAATAATTCAGTTTTTTGATTAAAAAGAACTAGAATACATTAGTATTTCTATGCAGCGGTCCATTAAGTAATCAGATCCTTTACTTACTTCAAAGGCTCAACACATCAATATAAAAATACCCTATTAAAGTCTTGCATTTCAAATCCTTTAAAAATGCAGTATTATTATCAAAATAGACTTCAGGTATCAAAAGTAAAATTACTTGCTCTGCAGAAAGATGGTGCCTGTAACTGCTGCATTATTATACAATATATAACACATTTAGATTAATACTGATGGAGCAGGTCAAGGTGGAGCTATTTTAACTACTTCATATACAGTTCAATAGTTTAATCCAGCAGTTTTCAATCTACGGGTCAGGATCCTTCATAGATTAATTTGATAAATTTGTGGGAGTCACGGGATGATTAATGGGGTACAAAAGCAAAACAAAGACAGTTCTGGTACACAAATTTGTATTCAGGTCTTTTCTCTAATCTTTGTTGTTTTCTGAAACACACAGTAGGTTATTTTTTACCTCTTTTATACTTTAGCAAAATTGTACTTAAGTGTAGTACTTGATTATTTATGTAGGTTTTTAGTCTTTAGTGCTAATACTGTTTTTCTAGCTGACACTTCTTTAAATTCTCATTAAAGCTGATGACATATTTCAAATAACAAGCTGAATGGGAAACCAGTTTCTCATGAGAGGAGGTCTATCTTCTGCATCATTCGCAATAAATCGAACTAAAGAGACATATGTTCTCTGAGGCGACCTCAGGGTCAAAGCAGAGGTGAAGCGTGTGTCTACTGATAAAGCAAAACTGTGCAAAACAACAAAAACACATCCTCAGCAAGTATGTTTTTACTCTTTAAAGCAATATTTCAGTTGGATATGAGACAAAAGGTTATAAATCCTAATTTGTTTTGCTGGTGGAATTATAGGTTTTTTTTTCTTCATTTAGGCTCGACTCCAACTACAACTTCCCCAAAACACATTCATTTCATTTTACTTTTGTCGTCTTTTTTTTCATGCATAAAGTTTTTCTGCTCCACAGCATTTCATAGTATACACAGCCTAGATTGGCCTTATACAAATGCACACAACATTTAGAAAGAAAATTCACACAAAACATAGATCTAAACAAATCCCTAAATGACAACCACAACTTTTAATTTTTTCTCATCTGGCTTCATTCCACTGATTCAGCTCTGGACTTGGTGAAACTTTTATTGTTTCATCAGCTGTAGAGCCTGTAGGGCAGTGTGAAGAACATTAACACACACAAAACATTTTGATAGAAATGCATGCGGTAAACAAAAACACCATCTGGAGACACATTTTGGTACAACAGTAGTGGTGTGCGATACCGCAAGCTTTGGTATCGATCCGATACCCAGTAAATACAGGGTCAGTATCGCCGATACCGATACCGATCCGGTCTTATAAGGGCAGCCTGCCAGAAAATGCACTCCCGTCGCATAAAAGTAAAGTAAAAATGTTTAAATCGCTTTAAAAGCGTTACAATCGCTGTAAAAACACAAGCAAACGCACAAAATACGAACAAACAAAAACACCAGTGTTAAATTAACATCCAGATCCAGGATACCTGAACCAAGACGCAATAAGACAACAAATGGATACGCGTCACATTAAAGCGCTTTAAAAACACGACCAAACGCACAAAACATAGAAAAACGCCAGTGTTACATTAGGTGAATCTAGATCCAGGACACCTCTCTTGAACCTAGAGACAATCACAATCGGTGCTACTAATAAATTATTTCTTTAGGAGAATGCATTTCATGGCAGACTGGCCTGCCACAAAATGCACCTGCCAAAAAATACTGTTTCTGTTTGTCCCAGAATTGAATAATTTTGAGAGTGAAGTTGTAGGACTGATGCTTGTTAGTGGTGTAAGTTCCATGGATGTGACACTTCCCTAGTGGGAGATCGGACGGGGTGCATTTTCCGGCAGGGGTGCTCTGTCTCTGTAAAACGGGGTCTCTCTGAGGGATTTTCCTTCCTCTTCTCTCCGTGTATTTTGTAGCTCGCTGTTCTCTTGTTCATGCTTTTTCCAACCCTGTCTCCTACAGATTACGTTTGCATACAACTAAACTGAAATCACGTTTTTTAACAGGACGTAATTCTTATGTTGTACCGAAACGTATTTTTGTGAATGAATGACGCGCTACTATTATTAACACGAAGCGATGCCGTTCACCGTGCATGACGGAGATGCGGGAGACCCGAACCGAGTCCCACACCAAAGTCCCCCGTCTATCACCGTAAAATGGTAGATGACACGACGCTCCTCTTTCTCTGAGCCATCATTCACTACAGCCTGCAGGCGTCCGCTCAGCGCCGCTGAGTCACGTCGATGTGAGAGGAGCAGTGTTTGTACCGGGAAGTTTACTTTCTGATGGAACAGTCGCACTGAAAGTAGAAGAGAGAAAGTATCAGCACCATCGTGCTAGTATCGATCCGATAACGATACCAACTTGGTATCGATACTTTGGCCCACCACTATACAACAGTGTTTGTGACACATTCTATAACCACAGGCTACTTTTCATCTCTCTGCCATCAACTCTGCCCCTTTCTCCTACAGTGTCTAAAAAAGTACATGTTATATTTGACAGAAAAACCATGGCATCAAATGACTAGTATATTGTATTTGTTTGTAAGAAAAAGATTATTTTCTTCTTCTAGGTAGCAGACATCCAGTCCCTCTCCAGTCGTCTCGAAGTGCAAAATTCACACCTAACTTCCAGCTTGCATGAGTGTGAACGCAGCCGCAACGAAACAATCGCTGAAGCCAGCAGGCAGCTACAGCTCAAGCAAAAGACTCATGATGACCAGGTAGATAATATTTCACCAAAGATGTTTGCGTACATGCACAAATAGAGAGATCCATGAAACAAGCAGACTTCCTCAGTAGCTGTTTGACATTGTACAAATTCCTGTATAATTATGAACTCCTGTTTTATTCCTAAAATTATATGGTAGCATAGGAGGCAACAGTGTAAAATGAGCATGATTGTTTTTAATTTAAAACAACACATGTATATTTTGTTTAGATGGAGAAATTACTGTCTGAGAAAACCCAGCTGAGAAAAGAGAAGGAGCTGCAGGAAGAACGTTTGGCCCTGAAAGACAAAGAACTTCAGACTCTTCGAGGAATGTCTGCTCAGCCCAGTTTTAGGGTAAAATAAATACAAAACCGTCATTTACTCTGTGCAGACATATGGAATTAGGGCATTAGGAAAAGAAAGTGCACACAAAGGATCCTCATTCACTTGGGACAGATACCCATGTAAAGCTCAGTCATCTTGTTTAACGCTCAGGTAATTTCTGTCCTGGTTAATCTGGTTAAATGCATATGTATTTGACTTTCTGAGCATGTACAAGAGTACTTTCCAACCCTGAACCTAAAAATTAAATTTACTCCACTGATTTTCTGAACATCAGTGCAGAGATAAGGTTCATGTTGACTCAGCAGAAATGATGAATCTGAGAGTCTGCAGCAACAGGAAGGATTAAAAGCCAAGATAACAAAGACATTTTTTTGGATATTAATGTACTGCGTATGTGTTTATGCACAGTCAGGAAAGCTTGGTAACCGTGTGTCATGTTAAATGATACCAAAATAATCTTTTTGTTTTACAGTCTGGTTTTTCTAAAAGTGCCGGCCTGCAGGCTCCTTCACAACACGTCAGAGAAACTGAGACCAGCAGACAACGGTAATTCTTTATATTAGGGGCCTATAATATTACTGTTTATAGAAAGTCTGGATAGAGTCGATAACATGTTTTGTGTTTTTGTTGACCGTAGAGAACAAGAGTTTAAATTTTATACGATAAGCTTTATGACCAAAAAATTCAATCTTAATCTTTTATTATATTCTTCATGGCAGCTTGAGTTAAATGCTACCATGCTGCAGTTTAGCACATATGTTTTGTTCACCATTGTAATTTTGAATTTTAGCAAACTAACAAAAACAGCGCTAGATCCAAAATCGGGACATGACCAAAGTAGTAACAGGCCTCCTGAGGAGAACATGATTGTGTGTATTATATTCCATGGCAGTCCTTCAATTGTTGTTGAGATATTTCAGTTTAGACCAAAGTGGTGGAATGACCGACAAATTGACATTTTCATGCCAATAGCATGGCTATAAATAGCACTATACAGACAAACCTCCCGCTCACTTCCTCAATTTTGTTATTGTTTTATACCTTCCTCCTCCAAACCGTTCTGTCTGCAACCTCCTCCTCAAATTTTTAACTTTGTAAACTGCATCTATTTTAAATCATTTACAGCCATATGTCACTGATATTAAATTATAGTTGTTGATGTTTTGTCTTCCAGGTGAGATGAAATGAACTGACTGAGTAATATCTGAAGGAACAAGTGGTGCGCCACAGTCCTCAATATTTTACCTTTATGAAATTTTCTGATGACATGTATATTTGCCTGATACAACATACTTCATAGGACAATTTGTAAATATTCGGACTCTATGTTAACTACATATTTACTTTTGTTGGTGTGTGCATGCTTTGTTGAGTTCAATCTGGAACTAAAAATTTGTTTGTGTTTGTTTGAGTTTAGTTTGCTGTGAAAAGTATCCTTACTGTGTACTTAGGTAAATGTAAAAATGTCCATGACACTGGTGTAAATATTTCTTCTTGTGTGTCACATACTTTTTATTACCACGGAATTAAAATTACAGTAAATTAACCCATTGTCTTCAATCTCTTGTGTCTCTCTGGCATTAAAAACTGACAGACAGGACTTTGGGCAGCAGCTGCTCACTTGTCTGCTAAAAACAGAATAACCTTAAAATAGCTGATTCATAGTGATTCACACATTTGAATTTGTGTCACAGTGCAGATGACAATACACATGTTCAAGTCATAAACACATCGTCAAAGAGTCATCAGCGGTCCTAAACAATGTACAGTATATTATATATAATGCATCAATATGGCACGCATTAGCCTGAAAGTTGTTCTAAATAGGAAGGTTTTATAGGTAATAAAAAGAAAAAGTTAAGACTATAAGCCTATTTATTGCCATTTTATGGTGCATTTTATAAGTACAGTAGCTATTATATGAACTGTTCTCAAGCTTTACTACTTCCTTTTCCTTTCCTGAGCACAAGGCTTTGAGCCACTACAGTACTGTATCTGCGGGCAGTTGGTGTTTCTTAGGCATAACAGCGTATAAATGCATTCACTTAATACACAAACAAATAATAATAATTTTAAACAACTATCATATTTTTTAACTGTAAGTCAAAATATCAAACCCTCCCTCTCCTTTTAATTCCTTTATATTTCTCAATACTCAAGGGTGAAATATAAATATTCCTATTTTAATCTGCCTTAGTGGATCATAAGAAAGAAATACTGTATATTGTATATGTTCATGTTCATTATATGGCAGAGATTTTTATGAAGATTGCAACAATTAATTGATAAAAGTGATATTTCAAGTATTTTTCACTGATACGATCATAGTTTTTTTTAAGAGTTTAGAATTCCTGAGTTGGACGCAGACAAATTACACGCTCAGTAAGACACATATTTGTATAAACTCTGTCACTGTTGATCGATATGAGAGTTACTAGTGTGTCTGTCTTCAGTCCTTAGGAAATCCTTTGTTTAACATAAAGTGTTTTCAATCTCATGTATAGACGTGGACCTACTCGCACCCTGGCTTTAAGTCTGGCGGGTGCAGGGTGGAACTGGCTGCACTGGATCCGACTACGTCAAGTCCACGTCTTGGAACAGCTGTTAATCAAAACTACAGGAAACAGACAGAAAGCTTAACATTCCTGCTCATTCATCAGCTTTTAAATAAATTGTGACACATTGTGACGAAAGTTTAGTCATCTTCTAAAATAAGAGAATAATGAATGAGTAAGGATTAACATTCATCTGTGTCATACTTACATACATGTACGAGTTTCTGGCACTTACTTTATTTATTTAAAGGTAAAAAGTAAAAATAATTGTTATTTATAACACACATTATTATATTATGTCTTTTAAATCATATGCTTTATTGTTTGCTGCTGCAGTTTTGATGATTCCGTTTCATTTAATTTAAATTTATTTAAGCTACTCTACCTATGGTCAGAAATGTTGGTCTATCAGTTCACCATGCCAGTCTAAGCTGAAGTATCTAAACCTTGCTAAGTCTTTTACTTAAATCCTACTTATTTTGGTGACCAATGGCTTCTCCTCCTTTCCCGCTGGCCTCTGTGCTTTAAATTTGAATACAAATGTCCAGTTAAGAGTCAACGATGAACTGATTAGATTTTTATGGTCAAAGTTCAAATGTCATTGTGGTCTCAGATCTGTCCCGTTCTCATAAACGCAATGTCTCAGGAACACCCTGATGGTATTTCCTCAAGTTTTTGTGAGTCCAGGAGGGAAATTAATTTAATCTGGCACAAACATTCACTTGGAATCATGGATAAACTGATTAGAAGAGGATTATGGACACACATGTGTGTCAACTGTAACTTGACTGGTTGGTCGAATCATGCAACCATAAGCTGGTAATTCTAGTTTATTTTAAATATTACTAATGCAAATGCATTGTGTTGCCAGAGGAAATATATGAGCACCAAAGTCAATAGGATTCATTGTCAATGAGCTGTGATTGTCTGTACAAAATTGCATAGCATTTGTCCAATAGCTGTTGAGATACTTCAGTCTGGACCAAAACGGTGGACCGCAAAACAGAGCAACAGTAATAAATATATTTTTGTTTGATCTGAATTAATTTTAACGGACATAGTAAACAATGTAATCTAAAGAATGTTACACAAAGGCTCTATATCAAAGCTGAACCAGGCTCAATAATTCACTGCCTCTAATTTGTAAGGCAGCAAGTATCACTTTTAGCTTGAACTCCCCCCTGTTGTAATTAATCAGGGTGAACATGAAAGAGGACAAAAAGGCTGACAGAGCAGTGTGGAAAGAAGGTCAGGTAGCAGAGATGGAGCAGAGAGAGACAAAAAGGCAGGGAAACGGGCAGTTACGCAGGTATACAGCAGCACAAATGTCGTCACAGACTGAGAGACAAGAAACCAACTGGGGAAGAAGGGTGAGGAGTTCAACAAGGAAACATAAATATTTGATCAAGGCCAGATTGACAGGGGAACAAAGGGTACAGAGAACATCGCCTCCAAAGCCTTTCCCAGAGACCAGAGAGAGGACCTGGGTCACTATGATTTTCCATACATATTGTAGTATTTCAACTATGCTCTGCTTTATGGTGGGAGTTACAGGGAGTACAGTTATGTGCTATTGTGTTTAAAAAAAATAGATAAGACATAAATAAATAAATATACATATTACACATTGATTTGTTACAAAAAACACACATTATCCTATTTATTTCACCCTCAAGATCTCAAGTGATGTATTAATTACTGCATTTGTGAAAATTTTAAATAATAAAATATAAGATATAACAAATGACACATAAATACAATTTCACATCAGAATTATACAAGGAGGTGTCACTGTGTGAAGACCACATGTCAAAAAACTTTTTTCTTCCTTGTCCTGCACAGTGTACAACAACTTCAAGTCCATGGCCTTGTAGCGGTCTGCAGCTGGTTTATTTTATATCATGTTGGCTGTTGTAACCCAAGAGCACAATATTCACCTACGGAAGGCTTTAAAAAATCAATTGTTAAACTACGACTTAAGACTTGCCAAAAACTTGTCCAGCGTATGAGGCCTCTGAGGCACCTGTTATCACGTTAAAATGACTTCATTCTGTTAAAAAGTATCAACAGAAAACATCAATGTCTGCATCTAGGGAGCAGAATGATTCCAAGAACAAGAAAATTATTCTTTTCACTCTGGCTGGCACAATGTACTGCAGAGGCTGTGCCCTTTTGTCCATTTTCTTTACTGACACTCTGGTGTCAAACAACTCTCAGCAGGCTATTAGCACATGTTTTTCACATTTTCTCACCTACTCATCTGACTATTTTCCAATGCAAAAGTCTTTGAAGATGATATCCAGGATCTCCTCTGCCCCAACGCGGCCAGTGATCCGACCAAGGCTGGTAAGAGCCAACCTGACACCCTCAGCTGCCAGAGCAAGGTCAATATCGCGGTACTTGTGGTACTGAGCCAAGGATGCCGTACACTGCTGCAGGTGGGCCCTGTGGCGGGCCTGGGTCAGGGTGGGAGCATCAGACAGAGGGTTTCCACACCTACAGAGGAAGTCAGAGAACAAAATCCAGAGCAATAAAATACTCCTGATCTTGTGTTTTTGGTTTAGAAAGAATGAAAAAGAAACCAAGACATTCCCCTGAAGCACAAACATTTAGCATTTTTGTTTCATTTTTTGTATGTCCTGCAAAAGCAATCAATCTTTCTGATATACAGTAAACTTTAAATGATACATGTAGCCTAAGCCCTGGTGCAACAGAATATGATAATTACTACAACTCACAGAGTCTTGACACTGCTGTGCAGCACTGTGAGGAAGTCCTGCAGTCCTTCATTGGTGTGACAGGAGATCGGACAGATGGGAGGTAGTCCAGAAATTCGCCTCAGCTCCCTGTTCAACTTCTGTCTCCCATCTTCAGGCAGCAGGTCAGTCTTATTCAGCACCAATAGACATCTGTCTGCAGATAATGCTATAATGAAAAGGATATTAAATGTGTATAAGTGATAATAATAAAAAAAAATTGACATACAGTAAGTCAATAAAAGTGAAGCTTGGTTGCAAGTCTCCCTGAAGTATCAAGTACCTGTCTCAGGCTGCTCCTGGTTGGGCAGAACACTCCTTAGGTGTCCCTGAAGGAAGGCTGCAGCTTGTTGCGCATCACAGGGGAGTTGAGCACAGTCCACAACCACCAGAGTTAGATCTGCCTGCTCCATCCTGGAGACAAGACAGTACTCACCGATTTGCATTTTGTCGATTGTTTTGCTCTTTCTAAAATCCAAAACTCACACACTGCCGGGACAGTAGTATACTGACTGGAATGCTGACCCCATTTTAGCAACTATGCAATATGTTTATATTTTACGTAGAGATTATATTCATGTTTTTGGACCATGAAAAAGGGGTCAAACATCCCATTAAGGTTTTCAATTATACATTTTCTACTTTTTTCTATGTCTTGAGGAAAAGGTTGTGCAACAGTGTTTTCAGAGCTGAGGTTTGACTCTTGTGTACTTGAGTTGTGGACTACACAGCATGTTCCACTTTGAATGATCTGTTAAATATTTATTTTAACACATTTACATAAATGGTACTGTATTTACTTGATATTCTCTGTGTACTCCTGCACCTCCGTCCCAGTGTGAGGTACCAGCGGCAACGGATGCTTGTACTTACCACATCCTTCCTGTAGTGACCCTGGTTCATGGGCCTCTGACCTGCTCCCTGAGCAGAAAGTTCCCAACGGTATGTAAACCGCCCACCCTTCCTATAGAGTCAGCAGGTCACTCACACAACTTAAACAAACAACAAAACAAGCAAATGACTATTTGGACTGAAAGTGATATTTAAGTCGTCCATCTGATTCTCCTACTGTATGAGTCATCAAACTACATTCAGGATGATCATATAATAAATGTTTAAAATTAAATTTAGTATGCCCAACAGTATAATTTCCCACTGAAAAAGTAGTTTGAATCCCATTACATCTCTCTATTCTCTACCATTTAACAAATTGTTTCCGACAAGTCATTTAACACCTACTTATTTTGTACAGATTCTTTTCACCTGCCAAGAACACAAGTACTTTGGCAAACACCTTACACTTGTCTTTTTTTGGCACGAAAATGGCCATACTGTTGCATTTCCTATATATTATTTTCTACTATAATACAACAGACAAATTAAAAGACTTTAGATGTCAAGTAGACTCATCCTTTTTACTTCTGCTCTATAACCCCAATGATATGATAAAAATTGATTTAATAGTATGTGTATATAATCCAGCATGCACATTCTTCTGCCTGTCTGTTTGTGAATGATAAAGCAGCGATGACAAGTGCTACAAGTATTTATATTGTTCCGTGGTGTAAACAGTGGAAGCAGCTGTCACTGAATGGCCATACATACACTATTCTTTACATCATACATGAATAACATCTTAATGGTGAAAAATCTACAGTGAGGGAAGGTGCCCTCTTCATTACGCAACCTTCTCAGAGTGTTTGACCCATGTATTTATAACTGTGGAGCGCAATTACATAAACTCTGGTGGTTGCATAAACACTATAAAAAAAGTGCATGGTGTACAGGGGAAAAGTAATGACTTATTTCTTCCTTTCTTTGTTTTCAAGAACATATTCCATTGGTCTCCTGTGCAATTTGTTCTGTTTAATATCATTCATTGAAGAAATGCACTTCTCTACAAGTTTTAATGTTCAGCACTGCTAAACATTAAAATATGGGATACTGAAACACTCAAATATTAATTTCTAATATGTTGGTCAGCTTCACATAAATTTTTAAATAGATTTAAGTGCATTTTTGATTTTTTAAAATTAATTTTTTCTCTCTCTACCTTTCTCGAGCCCGACGGACCCCTTCTCTCTCCACGAGGTCCGTGCTGTCTCTGAGGCCAGCTGTGTCACTTAAGAGGACAGGGAAGCCACCAATGTCTAGTGCTGTCTCCACTACATCCCTGGTTGTCCCAGCAATGGGAGACACGATGGCAGCAGGTCTCTGGCCTGGATTTAAAAAAGATAGAAGGATCAACACTTGTGATATTGTGTGGTTTTCTTACTATCAACAAATCAAAGGAAAAGATTAAAATGTCTTAGTTCATCACTCAAAACCTTCTAACGTCCCAGCCACTCTTTGGTCTCAGCCACAAAGGCCATTTGTTCCTACTGAAGACATAAATACTAAAACAATAGGCTAAGTCCAAATGGTGTCATTTTTTAAATAAAATATTATTTCCTAAAACAGCTGGGCATTGTTGATTAAACAGTGCCTCTGCATTATTATGTTTTATTTATAAGGTTTGTGGACAATAGGAGAAATACAGATTATCATGAGTTATTCTTTAATACCTAAACAAAATTAAATATCAAATGCAGGTTGAGGGGTAGGAATGGTGAAATGATACCACAGATGCAGAATGATCGCTGGAATTTTTTTTACATTTGTTTTAGGACTTTCTAATATCTGGTGTCAAAATCTCAAACTTATTTAGACGGCTATTTTATACAAAAGGACAATAAATTAAAATGAAATAATAACATTATGTGTAAATTGCAATATAATGTAGTTTTTATGCATATTAATGGGAATTTATGTCAAATTATTATTTTATTTTAATTTATCTGAGATAATGTAACATAATGTCAGTCGCACTGTACCTATCTGTCTAATTTAGACATTGATAAAACCCTGCACTGTCCACACACAAGAGGTGATATTTTAAGTCATAATTATTTTATTCTTTATTCGGGCTCTCTGGGCTGACCACCCTTGTATATCCCAAATTAAATGCTGCCAGTTCATTCTTACTTGTCTGTGCGTTGTGGTTGTGAGCCCAGACCACTCAGGAGACCAATCAGACCAGGAAAGGGTAACGTGATTTAATCTCAAGTTTGACAAATGTACGTATTATTTTTATAGGAAGCTGTGAAGAGTCCCTGCCAAACCTCTAGTCTGAACAGTTTGTATAAAAGGATTTTAAGTGATTTCAGGATACAACAGATTAAACAAACATAACCTTACACCATAAACAATAAGCTTTAATTAGGCTGACACCGAACAAAACTGGAAAAGTGATTACAAGTGATTCAGAATAAGGAAATAAAACCTACAACATATATATATATATATATGTGGAAAATATTGAGTGCTTGCATCTGCAGACTGTGACACCATCACTTTCTGGAGCACAGCCAGATTCAAACTCAGAAGCCATGACATCTGTCTCAGGAAAAGTCAAAATGTGATTCATGTGTGTCAATAACAGGTTCTGCTGTTACAGAGGATGTTTTGTGGTGATTATTAGATTACATTCCTGCAATTCCTATGACTAGATCACTGAAATATGTACAGCATATTTGTGAGATGTCTCCTCCTTCTATATCTTTCTTGCGTGTGCGTGCATGCATGCATGTGAGTTGATTTTGCTGATTCTCTTACAGAGTGTGTTAAGGAGGCTACTTTTCCCTGCATTGGTAGCTCCTACAATGACCACCTGGACACCGCTGCGTAGTCGCTCGCCCCTCCTCTCATCCTTCAGGTGCCGCTCCATCTCTGTTTGTAAATCACACACCGAACTGTCCACTTTGGGAGGTGAGAAGAAGATAAATCAGAGAGCGGATCATGACAAAGGTTTCATCTTCTGTTTCATTTTCAGATAATTTCTGTCTTTTGAAGGAAAAAGATTTGTCCTCCGGTGACACCGTTCATCTGAATGCAAGACGTGTCATGGATATGTCACTTTCTTCTCATGACTAAAGCAGAAAGATGACAATACAATACTTCTGACAATACAATGCGTCAACAATTTGTAATTTTTAAGTGAATAAATTTAACTTTATGAAGATCCCAACTGCATTAAGCACATTCAATGCATTAAATGTAGAATCACTTCAGATAAAACCTGTAAGAAAACATGTTTTGCTGTATGTATGTAGGTGGAAATGTAAAGTATTTATACCAGGTTTCTATTTTCAGACCTCAGTCTGTTGTTTGCAGCTCTGAGCCGTGACCCAACTTTCTGTGCAGCTAAAACAAATAATAGTTCCCAGGCTTTATTGTGTCGAAACTTCACAACATCTGAGGCTTTATGAAGAGCTCTGCCTGTGCCAGACAGCAGGCGACAGACTCAGGGGGAAATCCCTTCACCCCTCCCACCCCCACCCCCACACCACTCTTAGAAACCTAGGCACACAGAAAATAGTTGGTGTTGCTGACATCAGCAGTGTGAGTGACATTCCCTTTGAAGGCAAGACGAATGTCCCTACTGTCCCTGCTGACCTCCTCTCCACATTTCCTTAAGGAAATTGCCTTTTGAGAAGTTTGATGTGCACAAACTAATACGATGGCCAATTCAAGATCTGAACAGGAAAGCCAGCCGGACTCCTCTCTCTGTAGAGAGAAATTGCGCACTCAGACCCATCTTCACCTCCCTCTAAAGCACAAGTACAAAGACAAACTGCCCACATACCTTTGTTTAAGACCCCATCCTCAATGAGCTCATCCTCACTGAAGTCAATGAAGGCCTCAACATGAGCCAGACACTGTGACACATACAAAATGGAGACAAGAGATGAGAAGAAGCTGATATTAGTGTGCAGGTCAATTAATAAGACAAGTACATCAATCAAGTAAAATTTAAAAACATTTCCTATTATCTGGTAGCATATACTGTAGGATGTTTTATATATATATATATATATATATATATAGTGTTGCAGTACAGCTAATTTAGTTTAGGGCTTATCAACTGATCTGTTGCTAATTTACTGTTAATGTATGTATTATCTTGTCCATTTTGTAAATTTTTATTTTATGATATGAACTGACAGAAAAGCAACATGACATCTGAGAAGTTTAAGCAAGCAAATATTTGGGATTTATTCTTGATAAATTGATAAATCTTGATAAATATAAAATATTGTCCCCAATAATTTGAGCATTATTTTGACAGTATCTGACATATAGTTGTTATATTTAATTTATTTTTTAATTTAATTAATTTCTAATTTATATAATCGCCACATTTTTTAGATTAATTTGGATATAGAACAAGTAAAGGAAGAAAAAAAAAGTTTTTTGACTGACACTGCGGAACATAAACACAATAGTAGTATAGCTGCACAAAAACAGGAAGCATCAGATTCCCATACTTCACAAAAGTGGGAAGCCAACAAAAACAGCATTGTTTGGGTGAGGGTTTGACCCCTAGACTAACACATATGGTATAGTTCTGATTAACTAGATTGCCAGAAATCTGAATACAAATAAGGTCACGTTTTTTTCTCAGTGGAAAACACCTGGACTCGTTTGTCAGTTCTGGTGCCAAAGTGTTCAAGACCACCAGTGTATATTCTCCAAAACATTTCGCAGTAAAGGAAGGTTTGGCTCGCATCCACTGAGGTGAAGTGATCATATGCGGTCACTGATCTACTGCTCTGAACTGCCTCAACAATCCATGAAAGAAACATCAAGCTCTGTCTGGATTAGTTGTAATTGTAGTTGTATAGGCAAACAACACCATACCTTACCATTAGGGTACCATATCAGAATAATATGCATCCTAAAACTTATCTGGAAGTGAAGTTAATGTACAGTATGTAAAACTACAACAGTATATTGCAAGTTACACTACCAGTCAAAAGTTTGGACACAAATAGGAATTACCATGTTTTTCATGTCTTCAGTTGTGTTACCATCATTGCACATGGTTTTCTAATGATCAATTATCCTTTTAAATTAATAAATTTGCA
>JAUMHL010000021.1:18547652-18572557 GCA_032362345.1 Sandelia bainsii | reverse complement strand
TGATGTTATGAAATCTGCTTTTCTTTCACAAACATGGTCATTTCTATGTGTGTCCAAACTTTTGACTGGTAGTGTAGGTGTCTGTTCCTAAACAGCTTGTTAGAAAAAAGTGGCTGCAGAATCCCTAATGTGAATTTTACAGTTGCACTGATTCTTCCTTCTTCTAATTGATCTTAACACCAGGTCTGACTCAGTGTTCAATCATCTACAGGATACTGTATAGCTAAGAAAAATAATACTGCTGCATGGAATATATCAGTGTGTTGTGTTGCGTTCATGTCTAAATTGACAGATACATGGCAGTTGCTCAAATTATTTCTTCAATTCGTCCAAAACAATGACAATCCAGATGCTCGGGGATGCTTTGACTGCTTACTATCGGCTTTCCTGAGGAAAGTCCAAATTAACAGCTCAACAAAGTCTCTTAGCAGCAGTGACTCACTGCTGATGCCAAGGCATTAAAAAGATTACACCAAGCAAAGTGCTGACCAGGTAAAAATATTTACTCAATTACTTTTAACTTTTAAAACCACTGTAGTCAGTTACTGCTTAATAATAATATCAAAAATACTAATCCGTTTAAATTCTTAGCTTTGTTGAACAGAGTAATGCACTTTAGCAAAATTATTCTTAATGAAGTATCATTATGTTAGCCGTGTGTCCTCTTAGCTCCAGAATGAGTTTCCATTTTAAAGCGAAATTTCATCGAATTCATTCATATTTACCTCCTTCCTTCTAACCTTATTGCATTTTTCCTTATGTTCCTTTGGTTTATTTATTTGCAGTAAGTAGTGTGTACTACACTGATTGTATTTTGGCTCTTAGTACTGAAACACACGTAGTACACGTCTACAGCAACAGGAAAACAGGAAGCTTCAGATCCCCATTAGTTAATCCATCAACATTGCAGTGCAAAAACAGCTGTAGAGATACAGCAGAAAAAAACAAAGAAAGCATTGTTTGGGTGTGAAATACTGAGACCTGACCTACAGCACAGTACAGACAGGTTCTTTCCAAAACACTGTTTACACAGAAATGTCATACATGAACATGGATAAAGTCTCTCCAGGGAGAGCTCCAGGATTTGGCTTGTTTCTGCTGTCAAGCTAAAGCGGAACTTGGCAGAACATTGTTTTTCAATATGAATTTCTAAACCCCCCCCCTGTTCATCTGTTGCTTCAAAGACAGGTTTGACTGTGTTTGACTACAGGGTCCCAAGGTGGTCAATATCAAAATACGCAGAGGACCAGACCAAATCAAGTGTGATTCTACATCAACATGAAAAAGCAAGGCGAGATTTACAGTCTTCTTACATTTGAAAACAACAACGGATCATTCATTACGGATGAAAATTTCTGTCTGCACCACTGGACTCTGTCCTACTGGGAAACCTACCTTTTTCAGTTTGTGGCTCCAGTCCTGATAAAGGTGTCCCAGTTCTCCTGACATCTGCCTGAGAGCCTGTCTCCGCTGAGCCTCTGTCTCTGCATGGATGAGATCCCCGAGCCCTTCCACCTTCAAAAAGCATTATAATAGTTACTAATCATTTGTCTTATCTTTCACTATGTTTTTTTCATTCTGGCTAACTGTATGTGAAACATTTCCCCTTTCATATGTATGATGTCTTAAAAGAAAATCTAAAGGAGCCCAATAGCTGCATTCATATACATTATGTTTGACAAACAAATAAAATAAATGTCCAAAGGGCATAATATGTAAGGGAATTTGTTTATCTCTGAACCTGTTTATTTCATAATTACTTTGTAAAATAACTTTGAAAAGTTCTCAGTAAACAAATCTACACAGATCTGTCATGTCTTCTTACATATTCATCTTGACTTACCTCGGTTAAATCCAGTTTCCCTGCTTGAAAGGCCCTCCGCGTGAACTCTCCTGCTTCAGCAGGCCTCATGCCAGGCATGCTTCCTTAGAAACGCACACACACACAAAGACATATATTAGGCACAAGGAGGGCATGCATTATGTGCACAAAGTGAACACATACAGTACATAACACATACAAACAGAAGATCAAACACGGTCAGTATGTCACTCAGGGTTTACTTGTGATGAAAAAAATCACAACTGTGCATGTTCAGTCTTGTTTCTCATCAGAAGGAGACATTAGTGAGCACGGCTACTGGAGGGTTATCATCTCAACCATTGAGTGTCAGTCTTTCTTTTAGTTTAAAAAAAGGGGGCAAAAATATTCAGCAAAGACTATTTCTACTAGTGAGAACCACACATTAACAGGTGACAAGTTTTCATTAGCATTTCTGATTTATACAATACTGCCCTCTAGAAGGCCAATAGAAGAACTGGAGGAGCAGCATGACTTGTCAATCACATTAGGACTGCCACGCTTGCCAAGGCACATTTTATAAGTATCTTTGAAACAGGAATGCATCTGTCACTATTCTCTTTTAAGTCACAGTGATAGACAGTCACATGACTCGACCAGATACTGCATTTAGAATTTTTATGCAGACTTATGCAGAGCTGGGGGAGACAAACATACAATAAATACCCTGCAACGTGACTGTGCATCACATGACACAGTATATTTGTGTTTTACATTGTACATTTACATGTTTTCATGTTGCATCATAATGATACCTACAGTGGTGGGTGAAAGTGTCTTTTGGAATTTTCTCTGTATCTGCATAAATATGACCTAAAATGTGATCTGATAAAGTCCTAAAACTAGATATAGAGAACCTAATTAAACATATGAGACATATAATTACACATATTTGTTTATTTATTATAGAAAATGATAAAAAACTATTGTTTTTGTGTGCAGCAAAAATATGTGAACCTCTAGGATTACGAATTCATTAAAAGGGGAAATCAATCACTCAGTCAGGTGTTAATCTGGGAGGCCCTTCCTTATTTACAGAAGTTAGGTCTGTATCTTCACTATCCAAGTCAGATCTTGACAACAAAGGTTTATAGAGGTGTTGGTTCAAACAAAGGAGATCTCTGAAGACGTTAGAAGAAGAGTTGTTGATGCTCACCAGACTGGAAAGAGTTACTAAATAATTTGGACTCCACCAGTCAACTGTCAAGCAGATCTTGGACAAATGTACACCATTACTTCCCTTGCCAAAAATAGTCAAGCAACAAAGATCACACCAAGAGCAAGGCATATAATAGACCATGAGGTCACAAGAAACCCCAGAATGTAATGTCTGTGACACTAAAGGCTTCTCTTGCAGTGGCTAATTGAACAATGGTGTGCTTGGAAGAGTTACAAGAAAGAGGCCACTACTCTCCAAAAGAACATTGCTGCATGTCTACAGTTTGCTCAAGATCATGTGGACAAGCCAGAAGGCGACTGGAAGAGTGTTCTGTGGACTGATAGGAACAAATGTTCTTACGCATTCCAGTGTAAGAACCTTTTCCCATCTGTGAAACATGGTGTTGTCAGCATCATGATTTGGGTCTGCATTGCTGCTTCTGGACCAGCTTGCTATCACCAATAAAGCTATGAATTCAGAGTTGTACAAACAAATTGTACAGGGGAAAGTATCCGTCTGTGAACTGTAGCTAAACGGAAAGTGAATCATACAGCAAGACAACAACCTCATCAAAGAATGGTTAAAGCTGAAGAAAGAGTCAAAGTTCTGACTTTAATCCTATAGAAATGCTGTGGAATGACCTGAAGCAGGCAGTTCATGTAAAGAAGACAACCAATTTGCCCCCTTCCTGATTATAATTTTTTTTGCATATTTGTCACACTTAAATAATTCAGATCATCAAAAAAATTTAATATTACACAAAGATAATTCAAGTAAATACAAAATGCAGTTTTTAAATGATGATTTCATTGATTAAGGAAAAGAAGTATACTTTACTTTTACCATGACCAAA
Organism: Sandelia bainsii; assembly: GCA_032362345.1. Lineage (NCBI taxonomy): Eukaryota > Metazoa > Chordata > Actinopteri > Anabantiformes > Anabantidae > Sandelia > Sandelia bainsii. The sequence continues at coordinate 18,568,684 of JAUMHL010000021.1, read as the reverse complement.
TATTCAAGATTAGATCATTTTCCACAGTCAAACATAATTCTTTGTCTCATTTGTTTAACTGTGTTCCCTTTATCTAGTTTCGGGACATATTTATGCAGAAACAGAGAAAATTATTTCACAAACTTTCAAGCACCAGTATATGTTACCTAAAGCCTGTAAGACAGCAGTGATGACAGCAGGACCACCATGGATGTGGAACTCCACACTGTCCTCTCCTGTGAAACTGTGAGGAGCTGATGATATAAACACAAGAGAAACAACAGTGTGAATATTTTTTTGTCATTTAAACATGTATTAGGAGCAAGCATTATAAATGTTTTCATTTAAACATTCACCCAACTCAGTACTGTTATGTGATAAAACACATAGCTCTAACTTGTAGGATAGAAATTCCAAACAGCAGTAAATAAAAAAGTATTTAACATTTTGAACATGAAAGATCATATTTACAGCTCTGGAAAAGGTGCTCACACAGGCTTGTGTGTAAAATGGTTTGTATTTTTCTCTTAAAGTGTCACATTTTGGGGAGAATTAATTTCTTCTTTCACGGAGTTTTAGCTTGTTTTACACCATTTAAAACTAATCAAACTTGTTTTATTTGTGCTTGCAAACTCTAATACGAAACAGCATTTATTGTGAACACTCTCTGCATGATATTGTATCATACAGTAATCTGTTGATAAATACTTGAAAATGAGAATAAGTCAAAGGTGGCTAACTATGTCCACAAATCACTGAAACGTGAAATGAAACAGCTGAAACGTGTGTGTGAATAGTCCTGGGGAACATACCTGGGAACCAGAGGACAAGTCCTCGGTCCAGCACTTCTTTGGACCGGGGTGCTGTGATGCTGCGCAGTAGGGCTGTGCGTGGAGGAGGAAGGCTGTGTGTGAGTCCAGCCATACACCTCAGTGCTGTAGCTGATGCTGGACCACTGACTCGTACTACAGCCACCCCACACCTGCCATGACCTGATGACAGCGCGAAGATGGTCTCAGCATCCGCCAGTCCAACTGTGACTCCATCATTTGTGCACAGGAGTTTGCCAAGTGGGGGTCCTCTGCTGGGGATAAGGAAATGATAAGATACATATACAGTACATTATAATATTTAAGTCTAAAATCGTGTCTGTTATTTTTGTCTATGTGCAAAAGTCATGCACCACATCGCATTATAAAATGATTCGAGAGCCCTAAAAAGTAGTTAAAGCTTATCAGACAAGACATAAATAAAACTCATCAATCAATAATATAGTAAGTTGAATAATCAAAGTGGAGCACAAAAAGAAATATAAAGCTTTATATTTGTGTTAAGAAAACAGGGTACAGATTTAAGGATTACATTTTTCCCATGATCAAAAGTTTTAACGGCTGAGTTTTGGTAGAGGAAATAAAAAGGTCTCTCTTTTAATTTAATTTTAAATGAATCCTATATACTACATGTAGGACACAACAGTTAAGTCGTTATGCTTGAACTGATTTAACATTTTGAAGTGTAAGTTATTTGTATTCAAAGGAAGGATAAAGAGAGTGCAGGCTCTTAATTAGTGGCCAAAACCCGGAAATTAAAAGTTGAAATTGACCAACAAACCTTGTTCTGAATTTGTGGACAGCACCTCTTAATATCCCACGATAGACAGATGTCAGCATAATTGTACGACACTAACGGCTCATACCAAATATTTCATTTAACTACTGTTTTTGACAGACATGTCGATGCCACTGACACTGAAAATAATGCTTTGCCCTTGAAAAAAAAAATTAGGTTTACATAATTTCTCCACATGCTAAGGGTGAAGTAACATGTGCACGAAACTTTAGCTGGTAAAGTACATTAAACTAATCTAATCATCCCTGTTTTTATTTTCAGTTAAAGCTTCGTTACTAAACTCATACCGCTCTTAATTCATCTACCGTTTACATTTACAAGTATGTTGCTTCCCCAGTTGTATGTGATTGGTTTTTCTTTTAACAACAGCTACAGCATCTGGACTCCCATTGGTTCAAGATATGTCAATCTTAATTAAGCCCGCCTCCTGTGCGCCGTGAAATTCGGTCCGTGTGGCAACCGCTGCCCATAGCCTAGGTATGCCCTGCCAACACTTCATACTAGACGTGACTTTAGACAAAACCGCTGCTACTTATCAATCTATTAGAGCTGAAACACTTATCTATTCGTCGACTGACAGGAAATTAACCAACAACTATTTTGATAATAGATTAGCTTTCATTTGTAGTCATTATTTTAGGCAAATGTCAAGTAAAATTCCCATAGCCTATATTCCCTTATTCCGTTGCTTGGTTATATTTTATATGATAGCGAATTGGAATGTTTCCATCTGTGTTTATTATGAGCAGTCGCCTCTCATAAAGTATGAGCCTATGTTTATATTTTCAATACTACTGGCCATGCTTTTACATAAATTTAATTAGTTAATTTTAAGGAAGCAGTCTAAATTGGATGATTTGTTTCTGTATACCTCAGAGATGTTTCTAAGGTCATATTTCATGTTATATACCAATAAGGGTAGAAAAACATCTCTCAGAGTATGAATGAACAATGAACAGCATCACAGTCAGCTCCTACAAATGTAACATATCACCTTTACAAGTCCTGTACCTGGATGTACTGAATTGCTTCTAATTTGATGTACTTAAAAATGCAGCTGGATTTCATATTCTTTTTTTTTTGCACTGCCACAATATTGATTTTGAAAATTGTCTCACTAATTGATTTGTTGTAGGTTGCTTAGACAGAGTTTTTGCGTGTTTGACAAAAAAGCTGGTGGTGTCCTCTGTAGTCCCCCATGGCTAAACATACATACATGTAAATGCTGAATATAAAGAATACAGAATCTAAACAGATTACATGTGCACTGCTATGTGTGTGCCCCACTGCAGCTCCTTGCAGTTGTCAGCCCAAGAGGGTGGTGAGTAAGCAGAATTTCTGCTCGCATGACAAAGTGCTTCTGAGATCTGAGCCATATGAAGGGGGAGGGCTACCTGCCTGCCTGTGTTGTTGCACAATGAAACGCAACATCCAGAGATGGCCAAGGAGATAGACTGTGTACATGCAAGTAAAACATGGCCTGAGGCCTGGGAGCAATCTTTAACCTGGGATCTCAATAATTTATAGACTGCTCTGTGTGCAATAAGCGTGATGCCTACCACCTCACAGCTGCTGATTACCATTAATACACAAACATGTGTGTCTCTTCTGAACATAAACACTGACTAATCGGGTCATGGATGTGGTTAATGGTGATTAAATTGTGTTAATTAGGAACAAATTACCTCCAGTGTCCATAGAAACTTATAAATGAATACTATATCAGTAGAGGATCAACTGACTGAGTTTGCACCATCAATGTTTGTTTTGAAGGATGTTGGCACAGGGTGTGAATTAACTTTGTCCAACTATTGTTTGCCTAGTTTAAAAGATATAAGACAACCGTGAGCAAACATGACATACAACACAATCTAACTGTCATGTTTGTACCTTGTTGATGTGGATGATGGAATATATGCAAGGACTTAGCAGACCAAGCAGCAGTTTGTGTAATAACAATGAACATTACACAGCTGTAGTACACACAGTGTGTATTGCAGTGTCCAGTGGACTGAGAAGAGACCTTACTTATCCCTAGACCTGAGTGTCACTAAAAATTTAATATGTGAAGATATTTTTTGCAATAATTAATAAGTCATAGTCTATTTAATCATCATGGACAGGGTAGAGTCACAGGGTGCACCTGCTGGACTGCAGAAACCTGCCTGATACAGCTGCTGCTGTTTGTTAAATAAGTGCATGAGTAATGTAAATGTCTTATTATAAATGAAGAAGACCACAAATATATGTAGCACTTATGATCCCAAGAATAGACATAATGCTACTTATGTACTGTTATCAGTGAAAGTCTTGCATTTTCTTTGTCTAGGTTTTGCCACACGTGTTTTTGGCATCAATTTAAAGCCTGGCTGCTGGCAGAGGTCACTGTAGGTCAGCACACATACATTTCTCCTGCTGGAATTGCTTTATTACACTGATACACATTCATTAAAATGTCTAAAATCTCCTGTGGGGTTCTTAAGTCTTAACGTGGACTCGGCATGAGATAATAAACTGACTTTATTATACGCTATTTTATCTCTCACATAGAAATTTCCCCAACAGCTTGGCCTAACAGTTTTGTTGAGATATAATTATTAGGCGATCACAGTGCATTGTTGTCAGGTGCGTGTGTATGCGTGTGTGTGTGCGTATGCGTCACCCGGCCCCCCTTCCCCGTTCTCCCTCCCTTTGTCCCTCCTCTAGTCGTTGGAGGAGCGCTCTCCATCGAGCCGCGCATCCTGCTTCAGAGCAACACCATGATGAGTCGCCGCTGCACCGACACCGACAACCTTCACTTCACTTTCACAGTCATTTAACCCTTCACTCGGACCCCCGCACTACCCCCATGCTTTGCCCTCATCCTGAGATGCGATACCACTGCACAATTACCCGGAGAATATCTTCATCTTCCGTCGCTCCTCGCTGATAGAGAGCATGCCCGACACGGGGACAGGCGCTGCAGCCGCGGCGGCGGCCGCCAGTGGTGCGTCCAATGCCGGCGACGGCCCCGAGAGCTCCCGGCACCGCCACCGAGCGCAGCAGGGAGACGCGGAGAGGCCGGAGCCGGGCGCTGCCCCGCCACAAACCTCCTCCGGCGTGCTGGGTGAGTCCGGGGTGCCTCTTTCTCTTTGGACGATGCGGTTTAGGAAGCGTGCAGAGGATGAGAGGACAGGTGAACGTGATGTTGGGAAACGAGCACCGCACCATCAGGCACCTCGCGGCACAGTTCTTTTGTTTCCACGAGGGCGTCCCAAAATTACCAATTAATTAGACCAGGCCTGTAAATAATGGCTTTGACTTGTAGGAGACTGTATGTTTATGTGGCACAGTCTTTTCAAAATTAGTGATATGCTTTCTTTAGGAAAATATTATATTTGGCACATCCTAATGTCTGGTTTTGACCTTATTATAGGTAATTGTATATTTAACCACTTGTCATCACGAGCCACAGTGTTCGTATGGGCAGTTGGACATCGCTGCTATAGTTTTCCACAGCATCATTGGAGGCTGCTACTAGGCTATTATTGGCAGCTAGTTTTTATTAAAGGGGTTTCCAGTTCTGTATTTTGTGTGAGATCTACCAGCCTCTCCTCCTAGTTACCCAATGTTTATTAACTTCATGATGTCATCCAAGGATTTCTAAGCTATTGTAGCCGGACTGGACTACTCAAGGCTGCTGTCTAGTTCCTTATTTCCTCAGTAGTTATCAAGCTATAGGGTAACAGGGGAAGTGCAATTATATGTCTATAATTTATTTAAATGTTTATGTGGTTTGGTTTATACCTCCTTATATTTATTAAAGCACTTTTTTACTTGTCTTTGTATTACTGTTTATGGAGTCCTAAATATATAGTGTATAGATATAATACTTTTAGAAAGGGTTAGCAGAACAAACATGCTTTTTATTTACACGCCATAACAGTGACAGTGGATTTGAATAGGCCATATCTTAGTTGTAGCAAGAATTGCTTTTGAGGCTATTTTTGGAACAGAACACAATATTAGCCTGGGTAGAGAGCCTCAGCTGCCAAGCCAGGGTTGTTTTCCTGTGTGCGGGGTGCAGAGACTGTCTCTGTGCTCCCTGTGAGTACTGCTGCAGAGTGATGCAGTGGAGCAGTGGGCTGTCAGCAGTTGAGCGCTCCTTTCCACACTTGGTGGAGGTAACATGAGCAGCTTGCTGCTGACTGGAGGAGCAGACTGTTGTCATTCTGTTGAGAGGTTGGCATCTTAAGTCCTTGAATAGGTCCAAGTTTGAAGGTCAGCAATGTGAAGATTAGCTCATTGGTACAGTTTCTTCATCAGCTAGAAGCGGAATTGGAGAGGGACTGGGAAACCTGCAGCGGCAGAGGCAGACAGCAACCATCTGCTTAAATAAATATCAGTTGGTGTATCAAAGCTCAATACTCTTTTGTTACAGACTGATTTCTATCCATATCATCACTTAATCAAACTTGTCAAATACTAAAAGTTGGCATTGAATGCCTGGTCACTCTTTGATCAGATATTTCCTGATTTGGGGCTGCTAGATATTTAACATTGGAAGACTTGTTGCCAACATTGTCAAACTAATGTGTCTGCTGTAGTTTTGTTCTGCTTGAGTTTCTGTGGCATGAATAGGGTTTGAGAAAGTGTGTTTAATTCACCTCTAAGTTGAAAATGCATCTTTCAAAAGGAATAATTGTGGTATGAACAGATATGAAGACCATCCAACAAGCATTTACAACACACAGGTCTTAGTGTCAAACAAGTGAAACCACCTAAGAAGACTAACAATAATAATAGGGGAATTCTTTACTTTGTGTTGTGGCCAATATTTGCTTCTTCAAGCCTCAGATCCATGTAGTTCCTCCTCCCTTGCTATTGCTTGTTTGTATGTTTTTGGAGATCATTACTGGCAGTGAATGAATAAATTACTGGCAAAATGTCTAAACTGATACTAGAGACCACATGCACCCCAGACAATGTAACACAATGTACAACACAGTAACACAATTGTCTTTACTTTTCCTTGCACGGGTCATGAGAGAGGAGGATTGGATTTGAGGACTTCAGTGGGATTACCATGCTATCACATAGCCGCCCTCACACGTGTCAGTGTCAGTCAGCTAGCAGTGCAAGTCGGGGTGATTTCTCCTTGCAGCTGAGATTTTTGGTTGAAGCCTGGAAGGATTTTTCTCACTGGAGGCTTGGATGCTCAATTGTCGCCATGCCTCCACCATATTTTCCTAATCCCTCCACAGTAGACTGGAATTACTTTGAATTACTTTGATCTTCTCAGCCGTCCTTTGTAGCTCCAACACTCACAAGCTGACATTTCAAAGATTAATTAAGCGCCCATCATTAGAAAAAGCCACGTAAAAGTCTCACCAATTAGTTTGTGTTCCCTCCGAGGCCAGTGTTGATAAGATTTCTGTGTTATGGAAATCAGGTCATGTAATTTGTGGTTGCCCAATCAGCCAGCACAGAGGTTTAGGATTTAGGACATTTGTTAGGATATATATGGTGATGATATTCATTCTTTGAAAAAGACACAATGATAAATTGGCAGAATATTTACATACAGTAAATTCTTGTAAATCAGAGGTGTTTTGAGCTCATTCATTTATACTTCAAATGACCTTTTTAATGTTCCTCTGTATTTCATGTTCAGTTTTAAGTTTTTAGTGTTTTTCATTGTTCTCTTGCATCTTCAGGCTTAGTGAGATTTAGAGATGACAACTGAGTAGTTGATCACATTAGGACATTCTCCAAAATACTTTTATTGTACTGTAGCCTCATTGTTCATTACAGCTATGACAGTAGCCTTTAAATGCAAAATATTTAACAATTAAAATTTGTCTCACACTGTGATGCCTGGACAGTCTGTGTCATAGACTAATTGTAGTTTCTCTTTTTGCTTTGTATTTGCTACATTTAATTTAAATTATGCTTCACTGTTTGAAACATAAGTGTGAGGAGAGTTTCACATTTAAAGGCAGTTTGAAACTATAGCCCCAAACACTTTTTTCACCCATATACCTGGGCAAGTCCTGTGCTGAGTTCTGGGGTGGCTGTGAGATCTGAAGGGTCTATTTTCATCTGTGTAAAGGTATTGAACTTCATACTTGATGTTTGACATTAATAAATGCACTTTACAGCCTGCAAAATGCATGAGTAAAATGTATTAAGCAGGAAGCTGCACTCACCCATACACTCTTGGCCAGGACTCTGCCTTTTCGCTCTCACTGCCACAGAAGCCAGTAGAATACCTCAGCTTTGCTTCAGACAGATTTAGTCAGGTTCAGTGTCACACAGGTTGCTTTAAATACAGCAGCGAAAGGCAGGGAAGTGAGGAGAGGAAAAAGCATCACACTGAACTTCCTAAAAGAAGAGCTGTTTTTCTCGGCAGCAGCAGCAGACAGACTGAGCCACTGGTTTTGTGCCCTCCCACAGCTTCATAAATGAAGGGGCTGACGAATGTAATGCAGTATGATATAATGACAGCAGTGTGTTGTGCCTAATGACTCTGAACTTAATGCGTCGCTCTCTGGATCTCGTTGTCTATCTCATCCTGATTCATTGCATGCTCCAATGAGATATATTTCCCTTTCTCCTTTTCTTCTTCCCATCTAAATGCTGAACTGCACAGTAGCTGCATTAGCGATCGAGGAAAATCGCCTCTCAGTGGGGTGACCTTGCTGTTAGTAACGACGGAGCTTTATTAACCTTACCTGATCAGTCAAACACGCAATTGACAGGTTACTCTGGCGAACCAGCTTTGGAAGGATGAAGACATTTCATGCTACAATTAAGCAGACAATCATACTAACTATAAAATTAAGTGGCCAGCTCTTTACTGTGGTAACACTTCATATTTATTAGCAGCAGCTTGCTGCTAAATTGAGATCATTATAATGAAGTAGGTGCTGATCAGATGATAAACACTGCAGTTCTGTAAATGATGTGAGTTAGTGTGGCTGTCACATGTTTCATAGTCTATTTACAGGTGTGGTGTCTGTATCTGCTCATGCTAAATACACAAACTTCACCTGACATTCCTGGGAGGATTAGAGATGCACTAATCTGATATAACAGATCAGTATCAGTGCCAATCTGACCTTATTAAGCAAGTTATGTATCAACCAGGAAATGACCGATCCATATTAAATGCAGTTTCTTCATCAATGTCAGAATTCAGTATTTCCTCAGTTACAGTCATTTAGCAATCCCTGACCTTGTGTTACCTTGTGCAAAAATGATCCCACCCAATGAGATTAGCAGTTTTTCAATTTGGGGAAAACAGAGCAGAGCATATCCAAAAGGTCTGAATGGTAACTCCCTTGTGAGGATTTTTCTAAGAAAGGCTTACCTGAAAACATACTGAATGTGACCTTGGTTGACACAGATAGGGAGCAGCCACACTGATGTGCTTTGAGTAGGGTCTGTTTTTACAGTAAAAGGCTAATGACATTACCGTCACTGCAGATTTGTGAGTTGTAGGGATCAGAGCTGCCATTATGTGTCTTGTTACTATATTCAAGGAAGTGTTTCTGAACTTGCATCTATTTGGTGATGGATCTGTGTGACTGCACCTTTGACCAACACGTCAGTGTGCCTTTTTGTTACCTGATCCTTGCTGGCTTGTTTTTCCAGGTTCAGAGATGATCCAATAAATGTAAACCTGTATTATCAGGCAGGAGATTCCATTTACCTGGAACTCTTCAGCTGTGTTGATACCTATATCCACAACCAGTAAATCTGGGATGTTTTATGAAGTTACAAACACTCCCTGAGTTGTGATAAACCATCTGTCTTGCCAGTGGTGATTCAGTCGCCCTAGATTCTCAAGTTTTTAATGGCTTAATCATATCACACATAATGCCTCTTCGCCTAAAGCCAACCAACTTCTAAATCTCCATTCATGCGCTCTGGAAGTTTACACTTTTCCATTTATATCCATGAAGATTATCGAACTGTAAGCGGAAAATGATAATGCACACTCTAGAGCTTAATGCATTCGAAGCACAGAGTGAACGCCGCCGGTGTCGCCTGTCTCCTGCCTTGTGTGGATGCACATGCTGCATAGACCTTATCAGAGAGTTTAGGCTCCATTCTCTGCCATCAAAGTAGAGTCAATAACCAGCCTCCTCCTGTGTGCAGCTGATATTGCTTTTCTGAAGGAAAAGTCGGATTGAAATGCATTTGGTCACCCTGTCCTTTATCCTCTTTAACTGTACTGACTAGGCCTGGATTTGACTTCTTTTCTTTTTTTTGATGGAGGTGTAGTTGCTAAGCAAAGCCAGGACAAGTACAATGACCATGGTGAAGAATGCTGTTTTTAGACTCAGTCGTGGGGAATTGCTCCACATTAGCCACTCTGCAGCCTCCAGAGAAAGCTAAAGGCCTGTGAAAGTGTAATGTACTACACATGGGGGACGAAAGCTCTTTCTCCTGCAGCTAATAACTAGATATATTGTCCATGTCAGTGTTAGCCCAGATCCAGTCAATGAGAAACAAGGGAGTTTTAAACCACCATCTGTCTGTAATGTAGGTTTTCGTCCTCTCTATCATTTTTGTTTTCTGTTTATACTCTCCTGTGACTCCTTTTGTTAAACCACTGCACTTTCAGATTTATCTGGTGGGTAGAGAGGCACAGTCAGCCCTCCTCATCTGCTCTTCATTACCCTCTGTAGCAGGCTGATTGTCAAAAGTTAAACCTAAGTTGAAAGCACCATAATCAGTTTGTTCAAAGTAAGGCAGACTCAGATTTTCACTCCCTCTGTCCTGCATGGCTTTTTTGTTTTTATTGTTAGTTACGAGACACAGAATCAGGGTTCATCAGCCTTTAACGTTTATCACTAACTGAAGTGGTTAGAGAAAGTAATTTACACGTAGCTCTGTAATGGGGAAAACAACACTTTTTGCAGAGCCCACAGCTGTCAGATAAGGGCTTCGCTGTAGGTTCTCCCCTAAGATTTCCCCTTCCGTTAAAGAAAAATATTTTCCCTTTTCAAATCCTTATATTTTAGTTTGTTTGTGTTATTGTTATAAATCATATATTTCGGAAAATCACATCTCAGACAATGTCAGAAGTACAATTGCCAGAAGTAACGTAAGTCAACATTGCACTGCATTTTTATAGGCCATTGTTGACAGTACCATTAACCTTCAAAAACGGCTATGGAGCCAAAGACCAGTCATCCTATAGATTGGAGTTTTGTGTAGAGTAGCAACACAAATGTGTGTGTATATAAAAACTCCTAATTACACAAAAGCTGTGCAATGTAATGTGCTCATAATAATAAATGTATCACATGTAATGTGAACATCATGCTTATCTGAGATCTTGTGTTAGAGAACTGCAGTTGCAACAACTTTAAGTTACAATATCCCTTAAATCTGTACATCTGGAACAAATTTCACTGCTTTGACATTATCACACAGATGTATTCTGTGTCAGCTTGTTCCTTCCTCCCTTTATTGAACCATTTGATGTTTACACTTTTTTAAACCCAAAACGCAGTATGCTTATATTCTTTATGTCACATGCATAATTTTATACACATTTACTCTAAACTCAGCCTGACATTTGATATTTTGGGACTCCACTAGAATTTAAAATGTGTGTTCTATGAATTGTGGATGCAAAGCATGTACTGACTGACATGATGTGTCAATGGGATTGAAAAGGTTGAAGTGTGGTATTAATACTGAGGTAGTTTTGGTTAGCATCCTTTATTTCCTGTCTGAAAAGTCACATTCTGGCCACTGTCTTTAATAAGAATTTGAATGTGGTGAGAGTCTGTCTGCAGCCGAGCAGGTACATTCTGTTCCACCTCATATATTTGTACATCACCAATGCTGACTGATGAAAACTCACAACAGTAAAGTGTAGGTTTTTATCGTGGTTCCCTCTCACAAAATTTCCCCTCTCTCTATCTTTCTATTCCTTTTCTCCTTGCCTTTATGTTTGTTGTTTTGTTTGTACTGTCACATATAAAAGAACATTGTACACTGTGGCGTTTGCAGCATCAGGCCTGTTGGTCAGAGAGTCATGATTGTGGTTCTGTGTTTTATTGTTGGTGCAGCTTTTACTCACTCGCTTGCTCATTTCCCTTGGCACGGTGCTACGAGAAGACTGTGATTGTTCAGTGTTTCTGATGATGCCTGAAGAAATTGTCTGTCAAGGATATTTTTATTTTATTTTTTATTTTTATTGAAGAGTCAACAGCCTTTTGTTTATGTGAAGGTCTTTTAGCGTGCCTGCCTCCACTCACATAGAGAGGAGTAATTAATTTGCCTCTTTCTTAAATTGAGAGGCTTGCGCAATTTAAAGATGTCACAACTTTAGAAAACTATAAAATCAATTGCTCAATTGGGTTAAATTAGCTCAATCCAGCACTGATTTCAGATTATTCACTGTATGCATATTTTAATAAAACAGTTACATTACACTTCCTATTCTACATTTAAATTGTGCTTATAGCAAATTAAGCTGATTAGTTTTCATAGATTTTCATTTTGTCGCATGTATAATAGTGTTACTGACTTTCCTCTTCTGTAAAAACTCCACAGCTGAATAAATCACGATCAAATGCTGCAGAGTTTCCTTAAGCTAATTTTTGAAAGACTGGAGAAATCAAAGCCGACTAAATCATTAATGATGTCTTCCTCTGCGTGTCATTGAGCAGGAGAGGAAATGGGAGGAATGGTGTAGTAATGTACAATGATAACTGGTTCCTCTGGGTATTGATCTGACTTGGAGGCTCCCTCCCATCTTTCCTGTCCAGGAATTGAATATCATACAATCATACAATACAGATCAGTTAGCCCACACCCTTCAGAGTGACTGACTCACCGCTACAGCATCCTTTCTCTAAAATCACTTTTCTACTGTCTTTTATTCTTCAACTGCTGTAGTGCCCAGTTTAATTTTGGATGTGAGTAGAAATACCCAGCCTGACTGACATTCATGGGAATGTCTTACTACACTATGTTAATGATAATGATTATAAATGACCTCCTGGGACACTGGATCCCTTCAGTTTTGATGAAAGCAATCTCAGTTCAAATGTTCTCTCATAATTCAGTAACCCTAAATAGTTGTGAGCACAGCTTTGCTAGACAAAAGGACTGACTCTCAGTGAAATGATTGCTAGGTTGGAGCTTGATACAGTCAGCCAGATGTACAGTAACAGGCCTACATTAGGCACTAATGCTCTCTGTTAAAGCTGCTTAAAAATGTATGAGTCTGTTTTTGCCAAATGCCTGAATGGGTTCTCCATATGACTCTGTGAATAAGGAAATGTCTGTGTCATACATCTCCTTGCTTTTAAGTAAACATAGTAACTTATTTTGGGAAATATTTTGGGTATTTGCTTTCCTGCCAAGAGGTAAATATCTGTGCATAAAGAACAGAAACACCTAGAATGGTGATTGCCAAATGTAACAAAATGAAAAAAATGGCTCGTGTTGCATTTATCCTTAACCTGCTTCATACAACCCAGAACTGACCACTTGCTTTAGTTCACATTGTTTCTGTGAGTAATGCTCGTCCTTTTTTTCTGTGTGTTAATCAGAAGACCCACAACTCAACAAGGAGGTCTGTGTGCTCCACAAAGCTGCTATTCATTCCACTATAGTCATCATCACCACTCGCTTATTCATAATTTGTAATCCTCCCCTTGACAATGCTCAATTCAGCCAGTTAGATAACTGGTCTGTGGATGTCTGAAGGAGTAGTCTGCATCATGAAACGATTCATTCACTGGCTTCTGTTCATGATTATTACCTGACTGAATAGCACATGGCATCCTTTTCCACATTTAACCACCGCTTTATGATAAATATGACTTCTGAATCCCGGCTTTTTTGCTTTTTCACTGAGGTAGCTCATTAAAAATAACCAGCTAACCTAGAATGAGCCACCGATTAGCCCACTTGGCAGATGGAGAGAGTGGGAAATGACGGATTTAGTGAGGACAAGTGAGGGGGTGGAGGATGGTGGTAACAAAGAGTGATGTGAAGAAGCGAAAGAAGATCGGATGTGGAAAAGTGATACAGCCACTCTGCTGTGTGAGCACTGTGGCTCTTTTCTTTCTGCATGGTCTTGCCCCGTCCTTCTGGCTTGCAGCCACAGTGTCCAGTGTCACATGTAATCATTGTAATTTTGAAGCCAAGGACAAATCCCTATTATCCTCCCTACTCCTGTTAATGAGGAAACCAGAGTTCTGACATCCAAGAGCACTGACATCTTCATCCCATTCATCACAAAGGTGGAACAGACACTTTCTCTCTCCCTCCTGTGGAAGGGCGGTCCTAATCAGTTGCTTGATGTTTTTCACCATGCAGTGCTAGCTGTGTGTTTGTTGGGATGGTAATGTCAGTTGGTCAGTGAGATTTTTGGATTGGCATGAAAGTTTAGACATTTTTGAATCCTGCAGCACAGAATTTTTGATCGCATGACTTCAAATACTGCATTGAATTGAGCCAGCAATCAGACCTGATTCCTATACATACAATGCGTTTTTTCTTTATTTACCTTCAGTTCTTTAAATATTTACTGAGTTATGAGAGATGCAGTAATACTGTACAGTACTACTACTAATAGCAAACATGATGATTTTGGAGACATCATTATGTTTAGCATTTCCCGTCTTTTCCCCTTTGCCTAGTTTGAAGACATCATCTATGGGAGCTCTGTGTACTCAGTGGTGACAAATACCTCTTGAGACAGCCCGAGTGAAAGAAAAGAGGTGTGAGCTGAGAGAAAAACACTAAAAAGAAAGCATGAAGAGCAGGATGAACTGAAAGATTCTACCCCAAGGAAGCTAAAGGAGAGGATTTTGATGAGAGAAAGAGGCAGGGATGGCAGTGCCAAGAAGATATAAAGAGCAGAGAGAGAAACTGAGAGGACCATGGTTTGGAAGAGAGGAGCAGGCTGAGGTGAAAGAAAGTGAAGAGAGACAGGAGTGCTCTGCTGCAGCGGGAAGAGAGGCTTTCATATCATCTAAAACATATCTGCCAGTGGAAAAAAAAAGATGCAATGTGGAGTTGAGAGTGTATGCAGTGTGTACAGTTCATTGCACTTGGAGCCTGCGGTGAGGTGGACATTGCAACAAGCATTAAAGAGAGTCGCTGTTAAGAAGTTGGAGAAAGCAGGAGGAAGGGAACTGGGAGAAAGAGAAAGGGACAGATAAGAGGAGAAGGTGGGTTATGGTTTGCATGTAGACAGCAGAATCCACAGCTTGATTCGCATAGTCTTCAGAGGTGCAACAGTCCGATTTGGTGTTTATTTCAGCCATTTTAGCTACATGATTTGATGACTCAGTATGCTTGTGTTGTTGCTGCACCTCCTTATGTATGTTTCTCTCTGTGTGTGTTTTAGTGTGTTCCTGTATCTAAATCTCTGTGTTGTTTGGGTTTTTGTAAACAGATGTGGGGAACAGGTTTGAAAAGGCCACTGTCTGTCAATAGTGTTGCATGATGGTCTATTGTGACTAGGTGTGGATTTGTCTATACAGGACAGCAATTTGCAGCGTCAGAGACAGAGATGATTATAATTAAGGAAACTGTTGGGTGTTTGAACCTGATCAGGAAGTCTGTGTAATCGTTCTAATAGTTGTCATTTGTTTCATTCACCAATTCAGTAGATGCCTGTCTTATTGTTTGCTATCCTCCCTGTGTGTCTGCTAGCTGTTCTGTCAGTCTGTCTTTATTATATTACTTCTATGTGTTTGCACCTGTCTGTCTCTCCATTGAATTGGCTAAAGAGAGTCAAATTCCATTCACCTAATTCTGAGAAGATATAAATCCGCTTCTAGTTTAAAACCTCCTAGAAAATACACACTGTTATGAGGCATATTTGTCACAGGCATCTTTTTCTACAGATCTATTCGAAAGTGAAAATCCTCAGCACCATATCAGTGCAGCAAATCTGCACTGCAGGCTTCAGACAGTCGAGAAGGGAAACCCTTTGTCTTCTCGATGATGCCAACTGTATGTAGGCATTAAGATGCCACTGTTAACAGCTGGTTCACAACAGGCAGCAAAACTAAAGTATTTCAGTAGTCTTCTCTGGAAAAATATCCTTTGTATTAAATGATCTTGCTCAGTGACATGCTGAACTATAATAGGTTTTTTTAAAAACCTGAGCCTAACTAGATTCAGCAGAAAATGTTAAATAACCTCTACCTGGCCAAGCAAAGTCTTCAACATTGACCAAAAGCTGCTTCAGCCGAGTGTAAAGAGCAGATTCATGCAGCCAACGAAGACAGTGAATGCATCTTCAAGTCCTTTCCTTAAGTGTCTATGACCTTTGTTTTAGTTCTTCACGCTAGTTTCATAACTGACTTACACTCTATTAATCTGGTACTTTATATCTCAGGCTCACACGCATGCACATAGACAACTACCTGCGTGGACACACACATACACACACACAATGCCGCACAGAAATGCCTCAGAGAGACACTCCGATCACAGAAAGGCACCCTGCTTGTTACGCCTGCCTGGCTGCTGTCTGATAAGCATTAGCCCTGGAACAGTCATCTCACAGTGAAGGCTATGAGTAACACAGGCTTTATCTTTATTACTGTAGGCCAAGTCGCACAGCTGTACAGCGACCTGGTTCTGTTGCAGGGCCAAAGACAGCTTTCAAACTCAGAAATTCTCTTAATTCTGCCACCATAAACTACATTTGGGGTTATTGCTATGTAGTAGTACAGTGTATAGAGATATTTTATTGACTGTGACCTTGTGAAATCAATTATAAGGAATGAGATGGGGATAATGAGAGCTGTAATTTTGCAGGATACTGAGTTTATTTAGTTTATTTAGACTCATATGAGTCTCAGCTAAAGTTTGGAGTGCATTTTCTGCATGGAACAAGGGCTGCACATGTTGCTTCACATTTGTTAAAGTGTAACAATATGTTTAACAATGAAGCACATGACTTCTTGTAAGGAGTCGTATCTATTGTTGACTCTACAGAGAATTATCACCTTTCTCTGCCTTTACATTCAAATATATTTATAAGAAGCTTTATGGCTTTCAAATCTCTGCCCTGCAACTTCACCCTCTCCCTGCTCTCATCTGTGTTGTTTTCTAGATTAATCAGACAGCTATTTTCATAAAAAAAAACAAAAAACCCAAACCAAACAGAGGACAGACACACTTGGCAATTAGCTGGTAAACATAGCATTCACAGTGGCATTCATCATAGCATTTAGCAGCTAAAGAGACATGTTTCCCTCAGGAGTTGGTAGAGATCAGAAACAGAGTAGAGTGCATCTATATTAACCAGGTGGACTCCAGCATGACTCAAAATGAATGCTAATGCCGCTCTGTATCTTCCGAACGTGTAAATAGGTGACTTTGTGCTAACAGAATTGCCATATCACGTGAAAATATCCTAATATGTCAGTTGTGTTAATAGTATTTTTCTGCTACCCCAAAATGACCAAAACTCAGTTATTTAAGATTTAAATATAGATTTGTAATTTTAAAAATCAGCTGTCCGTTATTACATTTGTTAAATATGGGTTATTGATTTGCAATGTTTAACAATCCTGCCACTAAACAGCATAAACTCTTCTAAGCTTGCTGTGGTCCCGTCAGATCAAATCCAAGACTCAATTTTTGTGTCCTACCAATTTAACGGAAATACAAATGCATGGAAAGGATCTGATCATATGTTCAGTATTGGGGCAAGTATTGTAACTAATCTGCTGGCTGTTCCAGGAGTGTATGTTTGATAGAGTGTGAATGTGTGTGTTGCCCTCAGTGATGAATACAGGACTCATTAGCATTGCTGTCACGTCTCTGTTCTGCCTGCAGCAAAAACACAGTGGAGTGACCAGTCAGATTTCAGTGTCTTCAGTACCAGTCAAGATTAAAAAGTCTAAAACACAGAACCTTGTTCAGTTTCCTGTTCAGCCTTTTGCAATGATTGAAAATGTTCTTCAACTGGTAAGAGCAGTGTGTAAATGGATAAAGTCGTGACAACCTGTTTGTAAGTACTGAAGACATAATTTAAATATTTAATAGTCAAAATGTTCTGTTTGCAGGAACCAGGTTGTGCATGTTTTGACAGAAACAATTATTTTCTTAAATATGTAGACGAGTACTTTGATTTATTTTGCTGACATCCTCTGTGCATCTCTCATAAAGTTAAATTTATTTACTTTATAAATGTTTAATTTTATATTTATTCAATTTATATAGAATGTTTTACATGACATATGGTTCTGATCAGAGAAGGAACACGGAACAAAAAGAAATAAGATGAGGAAAAGAAAACTGCAGGGTAATGAATAAAAAAAACTGAGAAAAGAAGACACTAAAATAGTGTGATTGAGCCTGGAAGAACACAGCATCTGAACATTAAAATGAAATGCACAATGAAGAATAAATCATGATCACATAATAAAACAGAAAAACTCTTACAAAGCAATAGTTTTTCAAGGGTAATGAATAAAAACTGAGTAAAAGAAGATACTAAAATAGTGCGATCGAGTCTGGAAGAACACAGCAATAAAAAAAGTATTAGGCAAGTCTATAATGTCTGGTTTTGAGGAAAGACCGGGAGTGAGCCAATAGCTAAATTCACAGCTATGAAAATAACCTCAAGTTCAAAAGAAAAAACTTTGTTTGTGCTACATCTTTATGTTGCATGTTGGTTCTTCTATGCATACATAATTTAAACATGGAAAACAACCATCAGCTCTGTTTTTGGGAATGTCCCCTCTGCGGTTCTCTGTCACCACTGACAGTTCCAGGAAGTAGAAGGACACCATGAGCTGCAGCACAATGATGCTTTAATGTGACAGGTGTTTATTGGATTCACAGAATACACAGAGTAACACGTGTGATTTACAGCATTGTGCCATAGTGGTGATATCATGGTCAAATTTGCAACCTGCCATGACCTTGACCTTTATGAGTGTGCATGCGTGTACACCAGTAATAGGATATACTATAACATGATGTGCAAAATAATCTCATATATTGAGTGTTTATATTATATACATTTATTGTCTCTTTACTCATAGAGAACACATAGATCATACTACACTGCCTCCGTATGCTGAGTGCTGTGATACTAAACTTGCCTGTGTGTGATCTCTGGAAAGTGCCCCAGTTTCCAGCTCCTCTGATGACCCACCCCTCAGCAATCACAGCTGGTGTGGGATGGGCATTCTCTACAGCCTCCCGTCATGATAAGTCAGAAGCTTGGAAAATGTCTTCACACACTATCGTCTGACAGCTGAACAGAGTCTGGGGTTTAACTGGTTACAGAATCACTTGTGTGCCTCTGTGTGTATTTGTTTAAACTATTGGCACTGCTGCCATGAAGCACATATCAGTCAGAATATGAGACTCTAAAGGATGAGTGAGGATGAATGAAGTGTCAAAGCAAAGATGAAGTTTGAGCCTGGAGACAGAAATTGAAGATGTCTTTAAAATGCAATTTTTCCATGACGTAATGCTATCCACCCCAGAGGAAATGTATACTGTACATTATATTCCTTCATCTTGCTGCATCACAGGCATCTGTTATAATAATGTGATATTACACTGTGTGAGCTATTTTTGGTGTGCTGTTGACTTCAGGAAGAGAGACAAGGTAATTATATACAGGAGCTAAATTCACAGCTGTATATTCAGCATAGTTGCAGTTTTTTTTTTTTTTTACCTTGAAGAGTTTATTACTCAAGACCTGAGACTAAGAGCAGAGAAATATCTGCAGGAACATAATGAGCTGAGCGACTGAAACAAGGGGTATGTGATATGAGAGTGTGGATGAAGTGTGGGCTCTGGCCTTGGCGGCGCACGATTATTTCTGTCAGTCTTGTGAGGCAAAGGGGCATGACATTTAAATCTGTCCCATCAAGAATGGTGATTTTGTTTGGGTGTGTGTGTGATGGGGCAGCAGGGTATGAGTTTTAGAAGGGGGGTTGCTGAAAATGTTACAAATGTCATTGCGCCTTACACTGTTTCACTTTGAAAAGGTGACTCTCTCTCTCTCTCTCTCTCTTTCTGTCTTTGTCTCTTTCTCTGTTTCTGTCTCTCAGATAAGTTGTTTGGAAAGCGGCTGCTGCAGGCAGGGAGACACATCATGTCTCATAAGTCTTGGATGAAAACGGTGCCCACAGAGAACTGTGATGTCCTCATG
The DNA here is from genome assembly GCA_032362345.1 of Sandelia bainsii. Lineage (NCBI taxonomy): Eukaryota > Metazoa > Chordata > Actinopteri > Anabantiformes > Anabantidae > Sandelia > Sandelia bainsii. The sequence continues at coordinate 18,548,919 of JAUMHL010000021.1, read as the reverse complement.
ACATTTGCAGGTCAAGTATTCAACACTCAAACACACACGCTTGTATTTCTATGCTTGTGTTGATGTCACTGACATAATGTATACCCAGCCCTTAAGCTCAACCTTATCTGTCATAACTATATACATACTAAATATGTACTAAGGACTAATAACTAATGTTAATAATAATGTTTAGTTGCATATATAAAGTAAATAAAATACCTTAAAAATGTGTATCACAGTTTGCTTGTTTTACCCAATTAGCACCGCTAACAGTACCTGAAGTTGTACAGTTTACTGTCGTATAAGAGAAGGAACAGCACTTTTAATAAAAACGATTATAATTTTGATGTTGGTGATGCTATCTTTCTAACTTACCCATACCATTATGATAAGAGGGACAAGTTTAGGATCACACAGTCTTTTAACCAGCTACGTGAGCAGTTTAGTGTTTGTTCATGTGACACTTAACCTCCAGCTGCTGCTCAGGAATAAATAGTACAAGACTGTGGGAGTAATCAGCAGTTCCTGTGCACAGTGATGCGTGGGCATCGTTAAAAATGTATTTTTATTTATTATTTCCTGCCACAGACACTACAGATGACCACACGTTGCTATGGCTACTGAACCACATCCGACTGGGAATCCCAGAGCTCATCATCCAAATCCGACATCATAAGCACACGCGAGTCTACGCATTCTTCGTCACTGCTACATATGAAAAGTAAGAACCCTATGCAGAGGGGAGTTTGAGCCTCTATAAAGGTTGTTTTTGGTCTTACTTATCTAGAATAATTGGTTGCAACTGATAATTACTGTTTTTTTAATCAACTAAAAGATGTTCAGCACGATTTCCCAGTTCAAATGTCTTCTTTTGTCTTGCTCATCATCAAAATAGTAAAATAAATACTTGATACATTGAACCCTTGATCAATCAATCAACTGTCACTATTCTTTCCATAAATTAACGGCTTAATCAGAAATTGCTTTAGGGGAGCTTGGGAGAGACTATTAAATACTGGTATTTACTGAATAATTTGATTTACTGTGATTATGAAATAATACATTAACAAAGGCAGAAAGTAGTAGAAAAAAAAAAGCCGTACTTTGAGTTCATACAATATTTAGATTTTTCTAAAGATGTGACAGAATTTCAGGTAGATATATTATATTGTTGGGAAATACACTACTCACAAAAAGTTAGGGATATCTGGCTTTCGGGTGAAATTTATGGAAAACCTAAAAAGTTCACACTACAGTGATATTATATCATGAAAGTAGGGCATTT